>CAUYQG010075079.1:0-67523 GCA_963574415.1 Tarsius wallacei | reverse complement strand
GGATTAGATGGTATCTCAATGTGGTTTTGATTTGCATTTTAGAGTTGGTTTTATCTTTGCATTCTCATGCATAAGATGCTTATACAGAACATAATTTCAGCAAATATTTGCTGGCTTGAGTTGAACAGTGATTTTTGTTTTGTCTCATACCCCTGCCCTTTGTTAATCAAGCATAGAATTGTTAAAGGATTTTAATGGAATAGAGAGTTATCCTTTTTATGTTACTTATTTGTTTTTATAAAGGATTCCTGAAACGACATTGCGAATTTCTTAGGTATGGGGATTCCCTAAAAATAATACACATAACAACCCTTGAGAGAGTCTGCAAGTAAAACCCCATGGTCCAAAGGGAAGTGGAATAATTATTTGTGTTTCACAGGGAGAAAGGGAAGCTTTCTCAATCCTTTGAAGAATAACAGTGAACCTGAGCTGACTTTAGAAATCAGGTAGGTATACGTGGGTTAAATGCAACACCAAAAATAACCACTTTCAGTCTCTTCTTCACTTGAAAGACCATTGATGGATGCTGGGTGAGTGAAAACCTGCAATGCTAGACATTCTCAGCCAAATTCTTCAGTGACACTTTTCAGTGGTAAAAACCCATTGGCCACACAAAACCTGAAACAGGCTGATAGAAAGTCAGCTTCTTCTTTGAACACAGAAGTCAAGGGAAGAGGTGGCTAATATTTTTCTAAATTTCCTCTGAGGGGTTTATCTGCTTTTATTTTAAAGAGAAGAAATACAGTGTCATCAGACTTACAACTTGAACACTTAAATTTATGACCTTGTTTTTACTGTTATGGTAGTTAAGCATGTGTATGATAGAGATGGAAAGGACCTGGGGAAGACAGTGAAACAGCAATGTTGAAATGTTTAACAGAGTAAAATATAAGCATGTGATTTTACCTGTTTGCAGATAACATCAACCTTAGTTCAGAGTAAGTTCTATGTGCTATTTATTCTTCTATTGTCTTAAAGAATATTTTAGAGGGAAGAATCACAGTATGTTTGACCTAGAAGGAACTTGGCAATTGTCCAGTCTTTTCATTTGACAGAAAAGTACCCTGAAGCCAAAGAGGAAGTGAGACCTACGGAAGGTCACATGGAGTAAATAGCAGAACTGGAAAGGGAGCCAGATTTTTTTTTTGTATCATGTGGTCTTGATCAAAAGCTACTGAAGATAACAACCCAAAGATAGCATCCTTTGCTTTCTTTCTAAGCATCAGGCATGCTTTTTTTCCAAGTTAGTCTCTTTTCAAAATTATTGCTTTACAAATTTTAGCAGCCTTGATGGAAAACAACACAATTCTAGTGTTAATTACTATATTAAAAGGAACCAGTGGGATGCCCAAACTTTGCCTGTACAGTGTCCACTTATGTACCTAACCCTGAATCGTATCCCACATCTTTAAATTAAAAAAATAAATAATGTGAAGGTGAAAAAGAAAGGGGTGGGTAATAAAGGCTTTGCAGATGTTTTAAATAATCCCAGCTATGGGGCTAATCATTTCTAGTTACATTCTTCCCCAATCCTGATCTAAAAATATATCCTGATATACAGCTTGCTCTGGTCAGTCCATTTTTTTAGGAGAGCAACACTTTTCTTTGTGTCTCTTTAGCATTGGGCATATGTAGGTCCTGCTTTGGCTTTATTCCTAATAAATTATTATCTTACTTTTCATCTGTTCTTGTCCATTTAGTATCTGTGGACTTGTTTCCTCTGCTCTACTGATTATGAGTTGGGCAGTGGCATAGCTGAAATGAAACTCCTCAGACTCAATAGTTAATAACCTTGACCGATCCTCTCATTTGGTCAAATAAGGGCTACTCACCCCCTGAGGCATTTCCTTTAAATCCTAATTCCTTATTTAATAAAGTTCCCAAATTAACAACCGAGAGTCCACATGGCTTATGCAAGAGAGCTCTGTGAATTCCTATTAATTCAATTTTGTTGTCAGAACCTAGACCTGGTCTGCTTCCTGAGAAGTTATATCCAGTTTTAAGGTTGTGTTTGGCAGCTTCGCTTGAAAGACATGTACTAATTAATCCAGAATATTGTTTTCTCTGGACACTTTTGAGTTTAAATAGGTTTTCCATTCCACAGCAGAATGAAACTATTGATAACTCAGCTTACTAAACTAAATAGGAAACTCACACTGGATGGTCTGTCAAGCAGGAAAACCTCTTAGACTGCTTGACTTGTTCCCATTGGATCTAAAAAGTCCTAATTAATTCTCTTCAGTGGTCTTCATTTCCAACCATTTACAGGTTACCGTGGAACAATGAGAGCAGGGCCTCAGAAAGGCCTCTACTTGCTTGAAAGCTCTGCTGTTGCTGTCTTGAAACTCATACAAAAGTAATCTTTGAATGAATGTTTTGTAAGTGAAGTCACATGGAACACTGGAGTATCAGCTTGAACAAAGGACATATAAGAAGTGTGAAAGAACATGCACCGTGTTCTGTGGGCTGCACATTTCAGAGAAGAAACAGCACATACAAAATCCCCAAGGAAGCTTCATGAAGATCACTTTTGAGAAACAATGAAGCCACATTCTGTCTTGAGCAGAATGTATGATACAAAAAAGGGTAGTAGATGAGGTGGTGAAGGAGGGTGTAAGGCAGATTATGTTAGGTTTTGAAAGCCTTTTTTCAAGACAGTCTTTTCCTCTAAGATGCAAGGTGGTTGGAGGGTTCTCCCAGGAAACTGCTGCGGGGAGGCAGGGCAGAAGCAGGAGAGTCTTTGGGAAGCTGTTCTAGCTGTTTAGGTAAAAGATGACAGCAGCTTTTACCAGGTCACGCCCCCAGAATTTAATAGTAAATTATATCAGCTGTAGCTGTAAAATATTTCCAGCATTGGACATTTTTCACTCTTTGGCCACTGTCACCTGGTGCAAGGACAGATATTTTCATGATGCATGCTCTTTCTCATTTCCTTTAGGTCTGTGCTTCAACACTTCCTTGTGAGAGAGGACTTTCCTGGCCAACTCCTCTGACCTCCATATAGAAAACAACCACCCCCATTCAACAGTCCTTATCTTGCCTAGAACAGTGCCTTGCATGCAGTAGGTCTCAGTAACTATCTCCTGAAAAGTATCTCCATTTTGTCATTTCCCCTACTCTCATATTTATTCCAAACTGGTTTGCCCTGTTGTCTTCTAAATTTTCTCTCATCAAGGTCTTTAGTGACCTTTGCTTTGCTAAACCCTCATCTTCCTTTACCTCTCAGATGGTTTTGACAGAATAGATAACTGTCCTCCTCTTGAATCTCTCCTAGTGTCTACGATTTTTCTTCTGTGATTTCCCTCCTTCTACTCATCATACATGTGTTTGACTCATGAATAGTTCTTATTCATTAACACCTATTATGTACATTGTGGTAGTCATCTAGTTTATAGATTATTTTACCATATCATTTTCACATCATGCAAAATGAGCATTAATGTCTCTACATTTTAAGTAAGAAAGCTGAATTCCAAAAAAAGTAACCCTGGCACTAAAATCATATTTTTTGAATGAATGAGTGAAGTTACCCAAGATCACACAGCTGGACAGCGCAAAATTTGTTCAACGTGCAGGGTGGTTGGGGTGATACCCACACCAATTTTTTGAAAAGCATAAACAACCAAAGTGTAAATTTTAAAAACCATATTTCATTTTGGAAATTTGTACTACCTTGTATTACAAAGGCATTCCTACTGGGTAGGAAATAAATAAGTAAAAACTGAATCCTCACTAAGAAAAAGCTTAATTTCTCACTGGGCAGGCAAAGTTTACACACATGAGAACTCATAGAGAACAATATAATGTGGCACTTACACATCCCGAGAATAATTGGGGAGAGTTCTCTTTTGCATGCTGTTGAGGAAGTATACAAATAAAGATAGGGAACCCATCCAATCAACTTCATCAGCTAAGTCAACCAATGAAGTGACAAACTATAGCCAGTCTCACATGCAATATAAAAGCCCCAGTATTGAATTAGCCCAGAGCAAATAACCAACAAGAGCGTGACATATCTGACTCTACAAAATAGTACCTAACAAACTAGACAATCTCTGACAATATGTCCACCCTATCCGCACAACTCCCTGCTCTATTAACCTCTCTACCCATTAACCTGATTTATTTTCTTTCTTTTGCCACTTAATACCACGCATTTATTTTCTTATCATCGACTTATTTTTGTTTATTCGCTGCTTCTCCCGACTCGAATATAGGACTCAAGAGAGCAGGGAATTTGTTTCATTTGCTGTTGTGTCCTTGGTCTGTAACAGGGGCTAGCACTTGGCCATCACTGAAGAATTAATGTGTTAAATGCATGAAGATTGAAGCACTAGGTTGAATTGAATCCATTCCTTTACTGAGGAACTTAATGATTAGGATGATCATTGTAACAATTCTGTCCTCTACTATTACCCTTTTTTGACTGGAAAATCCCTCCTAACTCTCTGCTGTCAATTTCCCCATCCCCTTGCCAAATCTTATAATAGGGGAAACTACAGCCCCATCTATCCAGTGTCCTCAAGGAATTAGACCAGAAGCACAGGCCAGGCCTTCTTCAGAGGCCCTCTGAGAGCTACCACGGGCAGCTGTCTGGTGTCTCCGTGGGCCTCACTTCATATGCTGCTGGCTCTAACCCAAAGGATCACCAACTCAACTCCAAATGTGCTGTTTATGAGAAATCATCCAGATACAGCCCTCCAGAACCCAAGAGGCCCTACACCGGCTCCATTCAGCTATGACAATGTGCCCAAAAGCTACTGCAGGTTTCACTAAATTACGGAGCAAATGTCAGACTTCCCTTGCATTATCAGGCACACATCTTACATGGCCTCTTTATTGGGTTTTTATATCTTGAGGGGGCCTTAATAGGATGAAAGGGAGGGTTGCTAGGTGCAAATGAGTGCCATTCGACTATTTAAAGGCACATTTAATTAAACTGGATTCATTGCCTGCATGGGGCAAGTTAAATGAAAACTAAATAGATGGAGTATGATTACATATTATTAAGAAGAGAGACAGCTCTGGAGACCAAATTCTTTTAACACAACATTAAGCTGAGCTCATTTCATATGCACAGTTTAGCACCAGCCTATAAGGAAAACGTGTTTTGAGAAAATCAGCAGAATGGTTATGAGCTCTAAACAGCTTTTAATAAAATGCAATGTTTCAAGGAAGGAGCAGCTTCTAAGCTTCACTTAAATATGCTAATTAAAGAAAATGAAGTTTCCCACTGATTCCAGGTTCTCTTTGTTTTCACTCTATTTTTTATATTCATCTCACCCAGGCTACTTTCTACCTTATTTAATAAACTTTCAGAAATGCTCCAGATTCCTTATTAAAAAGATGTCAGGACTTGCTGTGAGTTGAGGGGAGAAGAAAACAAACCCAAGGCTGCCAAAATTATGACTTTATTCAAATAGCTTGTCTGGGTCTGGGTTTCCATAGACTGAAATAACCCTCAGCTTCTAGCTGGAATCAAGACCATTTTGACAAATGGACCTCACTTAGGTTGGCAATAATATGAAAATAGTCTCCATCTGTTGAGTCTGGTGCTTAACAGACATTGCCTAATTTGATTGCCATCATCATCCTGGAAGATAGGTATTGGTATCCCATCTACAGAAATCGAAAGGGTAAGGGGACTTTCTCAGGGTTACACAAAAAGTCAATGGTATTGTTGGGATTCAAACTCATGTCTGACTTGCTCCTTAATTGGCAACAATGTCTGTCCTGATCCCATCTAAAAAGTTGCGCCCAGGGAGGGGGTAGTATTTGAAAAACATGTAAAATAGTCAGCATAATTTTATATTACAAAAGAGAAAAAATACCTTCAATGACTTTCAAAGCATGAACCCCTTTTTAAAAAAGTTTTATAAAATCTTGGCTGCTGGTTCATAGGTTTAAAAAATGTTGAGAAACATTGATCTGATTATCCACGCATGAATTACAATCTTCTGACTTTGCCTCTGCATTCTCCTTTTTTCTGACAGCAACACCTTGGTGTGACTTTGTGGAATCAGCTCTCACCCACATTTGATCCATGTGTTCTGAGCTGTGTTTACTGCTTAGTTCTGTGAGTTTGCGTATGCTCCTGGCATTTGAGTTCCAAATTTGTTCAAGAGATCCACTCCAAGACATGACCACCAGTCGTGGTACTTTTGTTTGGAACTATGGAGAGATAGTCCCTAAAATTTCTAAGAAAATAGGACATATGTCTGGCATTGCCAGTAGTCCTCTTGGCATCATGAGTTGAGAGCCTGCCTGAGCGTGAGACCAAACTAAGAAATGGAAGGGTATAGAAACCTGACGACATTGTTTGAAAACTGAGTCCAGCCACACATGAAGTCAAATGTCTACATGTGGATCTTTCTAGTTTACAATCAATAAATTCCATTTTTAAAACCAATCTGAGTTAGTTTTCTAGCACAAGCATCTGAAAAAGTATGACTTCCTCCTTCATCAAATTTGCAGTTGTAGAACCTGAAGCCCAGAGAGGTGGAGCCATTTCTTAAAAATTTTAAGACTCATTAGCGACACCTTTAGGCCTACAATATAGGACCCCCTGCCTCCCAAGCCAGTTTTGTTTCCTCTTTACCATAACCCACTAGATCATTGATTCTCAAAGTGTGGTCACCAGATCAGTAGCATCGGCATCATTTAGAACTTATTGTTAGAAATGCAAAATCCTGAACCCGTACCCCAGACCTACTGAATCAGAAACTAGGGGGGTGGCATTAGCAGTCTGTGTTTTAGTGAGATCTTCCCAAGTGACCGATGCCTGTAGAAGTTTGAGAGCCACAGTTCTAGATCGATGTTGCTCACGTTTTGAGTCCCCATTACTTCATGACATTTTCTCCCCACCTCTTCACCACGATGCTCACATTTTCTATAATCCCTGAAGCTCTGTTTTGGGATGAGATATTCACTTATCTCTATACTAAAAAGAGCCTTTTTAATATTTACCAAATCAGCAGGAGGGCATGGGATTGAGGCGTGCACAGTGACAGATGTCTACCCTGAGAACTCTCAGGTCTTGTCCCAGCCCTCCTCCAAATCCAAATGAGGATACAGGAAGTGAAGTAGCATCATCAGCTCTTCAAGGAAGTTCAAGACCCAAACATTTGATGTCTGGAAATGGTGTAGGAGTCTCTTTATATTCCCCTCAAATATGGATTGTTTTAAACCTTGCAAATTCAGTTGGGCTACTTCATAACAATTTAATGAAAAGTGGAATGTGTCGAGGAACCCGGCACTTCCCTTGTTGTGTACTAACTCACCTTCTCTGGAGGAGCTCAGTCTTTTTCACAGAGAACTGTGTCCATTATACCCATGCACACCAAGCCAAGACTAGGGCTTCTAACTTCCCAAGAGGGTTTTCATGGGACAGGATGTTGTACATCAGAGAGGGGAGCATCTGTTGGGGAAAGATTTGGAGAAAGCTGATTTTATAGCCATCTTTGGAACACTGGGAACTACATCTGCATCTGCAATGGTCAGTCATGATCCCTGAATGCCCCATGAACTTTAACTCAGCCCATTTCCCAAAATTTCTACTTAATATTCTAGAAGTTCAACTATCCCCTCCCTTGTAAAACAATTTCTGTCTTCCTGTCTTCCTTTATATTCTTTTTTCTCTGTTACCCTTGATTCTTACACAAGATTTTATGATAACATTTATCATATTATTTTTAATACAAACAATAATTTTTATATAACTTAATAATTCGCTCTCATGAATTGTTTTCAGCTTAAAATCTTTCTGAAGATTTTTAAGAAAAGGAAGACACAAGTCTGACTTGCCAATAGACAATTTGTAAGCTTTTTCTAGAAATACAATGATTTCAATAACAAATGTTTTAAAACAAGAAAGATGAATATTACAGTGTCTTTAATGATGTTTAGTCTCTGGCAGCCAATGTCTGTATTAGGTTAGCTCTAGCTACAACACCAGTTTGTGTAATTTTTAAATGGTCTAAAATAAATGAGCTCCGTGTAAAAGAAACTGAGTGACATATTAGAAAGAGCAAAGGTTTTGAGACTTTGATAAAAATCCCCACTCACTTGCAGTGGTCTTCTGGAAAATTCCTTAACCTTTTGAGCTCCAGTTTCATGAGCTGTACAATGAGAACTGTCTTGTCTGTGTCTCATCATTCTATAAGCTCGAAAAGAAAAAGTAAAATAAGTATACTTTTTATACTTATTATGATTATCAGTTTGAGTGTATATTTCTTCATTGGGTGGGGACAATAGGGACCACATTTGTGTATCTCAAGAGCCAGATATAGAAGCTGTCACACCATAGGTGATCAAAAATATCTTTTCAGCAAAAAATAAATTTCTTGCTAGGCCTACTCTCCCAAGGTTAGCCATGGAGCTCACGATCCTGGGAAATTAATAACAGCTGTCATGAATCTAATGCTTAATATAAATCAGGTCCAGTGTCTAGTGAGTTGCAGGCATTATCACATACAAGGAAACTGAGGCACAGAGTTTATTCAAGTTTGTCCAGTATTGAGTAGCTGGGGAGTGATGGAGCAAGGATTTAACCCCAGTCTTGAGGGTTAGTTCTTGTCATTATATCTCTCTCTCCCTTTTACTTATTCACTTTCTCATTCATTCATTTAATCTACACTTAAGGAGCGTCTTCTCTACTTCCACAGTGTGGCTGGGCATGTGAAAATCCCGAGGGGCTAGGCTAAGGACACTTGACTTCCTCAAGGTCACAGAATGGTGAAGAGAAAGACCCCCAAACTGTGAAAAACACATATTCAAGTACAATCCAGTAACGATAAGTTGCTCTTGTCTTGGATCTATACAGCACTGTTCTCCTAAGTGTGCAAACCTCTGAGTACATCAGCAGTGAAATAAGAAAAAATATGGTTCTTGTTTCACTATTTTTTTTTCCTATAGAAACAAAGCTCATCGCTTTACAACATCCTCAGACTCAGAGGAAGATCAAATTAAGCAGGTTATCTTGGTACTGTCCATTATCCCAGGCCTGCTTGCCCATCCCCTCGCTAATTGCTCGCTGTCCCTGGTAGAAATAATTCCAAGCTGCATGCTCTGCACTTTCTCCTCCGTTTTAATATCATCAGATTTGAAATAGACATACACTGCAGCAGAGTTGCTGCAAGTATTATAGAAGCCCAGTAGGAGATATTTGCATATTTATGAAAATAGTTTACCTTCTGCTATGACAATAACAAATGTTCACAGTCTCAGCAGTTTGTTCACTTTGTTTGAGGAAGAATCAGAGTGCAGTAGCAATTTAGGGAGGTGGTTACACCGTTCTTTTATTTTCCTCAAAGTTATCATTTCATTCCATGAGAGGTTTTTTGTTTTGTTTTGTTATGCTTGTTTTTTGGTATAATTTCTTAAGCAAGGGATGACCTTCTTCTGACCATGATAAACATGGAAGCTTTTGCAATCCTCCCCAAAATGTGCTGAGAGTTTAGGTCAGACTTTGCCAAACTTAATCTAACAGATTAAACTCCTAGTTCATACTCAACAAATGTAATTTTTACCTGTTTTTTGATAATTACTTATGACTGACCTGACATTCTCATGAATTGTTTTCAGCTTAAAATCTTTCTGAAGATTTTAAGAAAAGGAAAATGCAAGTCTGACTTGCCAATAGACAATTTGTAAGCTTTTTCTAGAAATACAATGATTTCAATAATAAATGTCTTAAACAAGAAAGATGACTATTACAATGCCTTTAATGACATTTAGTCTCTGGCAGCCAATGTCTATATTAGGCTATCTCTACTACAACACCAGTTTGTCATAATTTTTGAATGGTCTAAAATAAATGAGCTCCATGTGGAAGAAACTGAGTGACATATTACAAAGAGCAAAAGTTTTGAGACTTCGATAAAAATCCCCAGTCACTTACTTGCAGTGGTCTTCTGGAAAATTCCTTAGCCTTTTGAGCTCCAGTTTCATGAGCTATACAATGAGAATTGTCTTGTCTATCTCTGATCGTTCTATAAGCTCGAAAAGACAAAAGAAGAAAGAAGGAAAGAAAGAAAGGGAGGGCAAAAAAGAGAAACCTCTAGTTCTGAGCACATAGTACTGATAAAATGTGAGTAGTTGTTCAAAAACGTGGTCAGTAACTTCTCTTACAGAATATGTGTTCCATCTTTGAATATTATTTACAATATAGTTATTGCATAGTTTAAATGCTATTATTTATTATACTAGTTACTGTCCTGCTGTGACAAATTATCACAAACTTTGTGGCTTAAGGCAACAAAAGTTTATTCATTCACAGTTCTGGAGGCCAAAAATCTGAAATCAAGATGTTGGCAAGTCTGTGCTCTCTCTGAAAGCTTTGGTGGAAAATCCTTCCTTGCTTCCAGCTTCTGAAGGCTCCATATGTTTTTTGACTTGTGACTGCAGAACTCCAGTCTCTGTCTCTGTTTTCACATGGCTTCCTTCTTTTTGTCTTCTGTTTTACCTGTTATAAGCACACTTGTCATTGAATTGAAGTCATAGCAAGATAATCAAGGCTGATATCATCTTGAGATTCATGACTTAGTTACATCTTCAAAGCCCTCTTTTCCAAATAAGTTTATATCCACAGGTTCCAGAGATTAAGATATGGATATATCTTTTTGAAGACCACCGTTTAGTCCATATTATGAAACAACAATAAGCCAACTTTTACAAGATATGGTCCCTCAATTGCTTAGCTTTTCTGATCATTTGCACCATTGTTAATTTGAAGAAAATACTACCTACCTTAAAGCATTGCAGTGTAAACGCTTTAAATGAGAATGGGAAGTTTAAATGAGAATTGAGAGCTTTGTCATATAAGAACCTATTACTTTATATTTTGGTGTAAGCTTTTTAAGTGTACAGATTTATTGTCCATGGTATTTCTAACTCAGGGCATCTTTGGTAACCACCTCACACTTTTGGCTTGTTGTCTCTTCACCTAGGAATTCTCAGGCCTTTCATGAACTTTACTTCCTGGTAAGTAACTTGATGGGTGCTGGACATTTAGATGAAAGTATTGTCATTTTCAAATCTTACTTTAAATAAATACATCAAAATCATGTTTTTAACTTTCACTTGTTTTTTAAAAATAAACCTATATAGATAGAACTTTCTGACACCCTTAAATGCAAGTTTGAGATCACTCAACTCATTTGCATGGATGACCTCTACTTGAACTCATTTCTCTAGAAATAAAAGTTTAGTGCACTACTAATTCAACTTAGAAAGTAATTGGGAGACTTCAGCAAATGAGGAAAATTCTCATTTTATAGGGGCTGGGGATTTAATTCAAATGAAAAAAGCTTCATTGATGACATGAGTTAATTGTGCAGTTAACATGAAATAACCTTACCTAGCATTATAAAGGCTCTAAAAGTATCAATTTGCAGGTATCAAGGCTTAAAAGATTCTTTAATAGGATATCAAATTTCTGGAATTTTTTTATGCTGTATATTAGAGAAGACAGTCAGTGGTCACTAAAGAGTCCAATACTTTATATAATGCCATTCAGTAGAACACTGACACAACCTCAAAATCTAGGCATACAGATAGGGTTTTTCCAGGTTCTAAGACACAATACTCTCTTTTGCTGAATCTTTAACCTCTATGTCTAAATATCAGAGATCTCAGGATTCAGTCCTAAACACTCTTACCTAATTACATACCTCCTTGGAGAGTCCATTCATTCCTCTGGCTGTTCATATCATTCATATACTACTGATGCCCAAACACTCCATCTCTCTGAGGTAAGTCATATATCAACCTCCTTACATTTTTTTTTGTAGTAGGAGTCTCCCTCTTTTACCCAGCCTAGGGTGCAGTGGAATGCTCATGGTCACTATAGCCTTGACCTGCTGAACTCAGGTGATCCTTCTGCCTCAGACTTCCAAGTAACTGAAACCACAGGCACATGATACCACACCCGGCTAATTGTAATTTATGTATTTTTTGTTGTAGACACGAGGTCTTGCCAAGTTGCCCAGGCAGGTCTCAAACCCCTGGACTCAGGCAAAACTCTCACCTCTGCCTCCTAAGTGCTAAGATTACAGCTGTGAGCCACAGTGCCCAGCTCAGTCTTCCTGTTTAACATCACAACTAGGATGCTTCATAGTCATGTCAAAAGTAATATGTTTAAAATTAAGTTCACTCTTAGATTGGGTTCCCCAGAAGTAGAGCCTCAGACCAGGATTCTCAAGTGATTTATGATATTGATTTGGTGATATTCAAGTGGATTATTTGATGAGTGCTCTCAGAAGGAGAGCAAGAACAACAAGAGGGTCTGGGGAGGAGCTAAATGAGTGTAGCTTCAACATGGTCCCATGGGAGAGTTCTAGAATGCAAATTGTGTGCTCAATTGGTCCCACCTCTACAATAGGAGTTCTAGTCTTTTGTTATCATGTGTCACGTCCCTGGCTTCCCCAAGAGTGGGAGGTAGTATGAAATAACTTCCCCAGCACTGCAGCTACTGTCTTATTGGAGAAATGTTCCAAAGATGGTGACAACTGTGAGAAGTTAGCATCTAATCCTCATGGCAGTAGGGGAGTAGACAAATCTGCCAACAAAGCAATTACGAGCAGGACACCAATAGTACCCTACTATATAGAGTTTTAAATAGCCCCACAATTTGTGCTTGAAGTTTCTACCTACCAATTCTACCTGATAGTCACCTGCATTTCTCCATTTCCACTCCCAGTAACCTAGGCCAAGCTACCACTATGTTTTATTGAGACTAGCAAAATGCTTCCAACAGGTGACCTGTGTCCACTTACTCACCCACAATCCATTGTCCTCACAAAAGCCAGAACTGTTATATTTTAAATAAAACTGGTCAGCTCCAAATCCTTTAATGGCTTTTTATGACCTTCATAGTTTCAAATTCAAGGCAAAAATCTCAAAGACACTGCAGGATCAGGCCCCTGACTCTACTGCAGGACCCATCAGAGACTCTCCCGGGGAGATACTGTGCTTCTGATGCTGTCCTTTGGTCCAGTCCAAGATCATTATGCCTTGTAGCCTTCTCTCCTGCTGTTTGTACTAGTGAGAATGTTCTTGCTGGATCTCTGTTTGGCTGACTTACTCTCATCACTTAGGTCTCAGGTTCAAGGACACTTGCCTGAGGCCTCTCTTAACCTTAGTTTGTTCACAGCTCTAATCACAATCAGCAAAGGTATTTGTTCTCTGAAAACCTGACTACTGAATGAGCTGGATTTGGTTATGAAAGCAGAAAACAATTTTCTATTAACCTTGATCTCTTGACTCATTATCCTCTACACTGGATAATCCCATAGCTTCTTCAATTTCTCTCAGATATTAAAATTCCAATCCAAAGAAATATCTACATTTTAATTTCTTGACTTACACTATTTAAAGCTTTTCAGCTCCCCCAGCTTGGGAAAAACTGAATTGGACAAAGAGGGCATGAGGAGTTTCTTCACAATTTCTTTTAGTTTGTATTTCCCTACTGGCCCTACTCAAATGTCAACACTGAGATTGAACTAACTGGAAAGTGGCTGCAAAATAATCTGATATTAGGTAACATAACCAGTTTTTTGCAGGTAAACATTTTTAAAAAGTTAACAGTTCGCTCCAGAAAATTATGCGGTTCTACTCAATTTGCAGTTCCTTTCTGTCATTCAACTTCTTGTAAAAATGAGTCTTTTTTAAAAATTTTTATTTTAAAATTGTGGGGTACAATTCAGGGTTAGATATACAAATACTCATTATGCAGGTACCCTTGTTGATGAGGTGTGCCCCAACCTTCCCCAGGCAGATACCAACTACTGTCAATCCAACCTCCACCACCCCCCCCACCTCCGCAGTTTCCGGCTACTGTCAATCCTTTTCTTATAGTATTACGGTAGTTGTTCAAGGTCTACTTATGAGTGAGAACATGTGATACTCAGTTCTTTTTTTCTGTGAGAAATCACTCAGTATTATAAATTCTAATTCCATCCAGGTTGCTGCGAAGTTCATGGTTTTGTTCTTATTTATGGCTGCATACTATTCCATTGTGCACCACATTTTTTTAATCCAGTTCTCTTTTGATGGGCAGCAGGGTTGGTTCCATGTTCGTGCTATTGTGAACAATGTTGGGATAAACATACGTGTGCAAGTATCTTTTTTTATAGAGTGATTTGAGTTCTTCCGGGTATATTCCCAGTAGGGGGATTGCGGGGTCATATGGAAGGTTGATTTTTAGAACTTTTATAAATCGCCACACTGATTTCCACAGAGGCTGTACTAGTTTTCAATTCCATCAATAGTGTAGAAGTGTTCCCTTTCACCACATCGTCTCCAGCATCTGTTATTTTCTGATTTATTGATGATGGCCATTATGACTGGAGTTTGGTGGTATCTCAGTGTAGTTTTAATTTGCATCTCATTGATGACTAGCGAGGTTGAACATTTTTTCATGTGTCTGTTGGCTGCTCGTATGTCTTCTTTTGAGAAGTGTCTATTCATATCTTTAGCCCACTTTGTAATGGGGCTGTTTGTTTTTTTCTTTTCAGCACTTTTGAGTTCCTTGTAGATCCTTGATGTTAGGCCTTTGTCAGATATGGAGTTGGCAAATATTTTTTCCCAGTCTGTGAGCTGTCTCCCTGCTCTCTTGATGGTTTCTTTGGCTTTGCAGAAGCTTGTCAGCTTAATTAGGACCCACTTGTCTATCTTACCTCGTATGGCATGGGCACTTGGGGTTTTGATCAGGAATTGATTGCCCGTTCCAACTTCCATAAGAGTGTCTCCTACATTTTCTAAGGTTCTTATAGTTTCAGGTTTTACATTGAGGTCTCTGATCCATTTAGAGTTAATTTTTGTGTGTAGAGATAGGTAGGGGTCCTATTTTAATCTTCTGCATGTGGTCAGCCAGTTTTCCCAGCACCATTTACTGAATTGGTTCTCCTCTCCCCAGTATTGGGTGGTGGAGGCTTTGTTGAAGATGAGTTTGTTGAGAAATTGAGGTTTTATTTTTGGAATCTCAATTCTATTCCATTGGTCTATATGCCTGTTCATGTGCCAACACCAGGCTGTTTTGATTATTGTAGTAAAAAGCGAGTCTTATATTTACTTCTCTACTTGTGACCCACTGTAAGTGATTCTAGCTTTTACAATACGATCTTTCAGAGCTATGCTCATAGCCCTTTTGAGAATTGTCAGAGTCTAAAACTTCAGAGCCTTAGTGATGAAAATGAAGTTTGCCAACAGCTGTGAACACCAGAATGGGGTGGGCAACTGACTGCTGGTGGCCAAGCCCCAGACCAGACCTCTCACCCGGATGGGCCCCTTCGAGACAGAAGAATAGCCCCTGTGGGGACTGCAGCAGCTTCAAAGCCAGAGGCCATTCTCTCCCTCCTCCTTGTCACTATCCTAAGTTCCTACTAACCTTCCTCCCCAAATCCCACCACCTTACCCCAAATTGTTAATAATAAGGTTCTGAAGATTCTTGAGGGATAATATAAGTATCTTCAGATCTCTTGTGACAATTAACTTCTGACTGCTAGAAATGATGAAAATTCTTTCTTGTTGTGCCTATTTGGGGAGCTATCTTGCTTCGGACTTCTCTGCTTTCCCTTCCCTCTGCTGTGTTCTGTGTATCACAAGGTGTAAGGAGGTAATGAAGGGAAAAGTTTAGCTGGCCCTCAAGGTTGTATTTTCCAGGGTCCTATGCTGTGTCCACAGGCACATGCTTATGGTTGGGTTCGGCCAAGAAAGATACTAACGGAAGATCAGAGGCTGGTGGGAAGAAGGGAGAAATTCTCACTTCTATGCCTGAGGGGTTCCCAACAGCAGCTACTTCTCTGTGTCTCCAGCAAACCCTATGGTTCATCTTTCACCAGGTGACAGCCACCCCAGGGCCCCAGTAACAACAGTCCTCTCTTGCCTCTTTAGACTTGGAGTAGGAGGTTGCTCATCTCTGGGTTTCCTCCCTTGGTACTGGTTGGTTTCTTAGCATCCTCCCTGCATCCTCTGTCACTTTGGGGCCAATTTCCTGTGTTTGTTTTAAATACTCAGAATTTTTTGTTTTCCTAGTTGGTCTCTGACTGATTGAGGCTGATTTTAGAAAAAGTGGTGGAGTAGGGGACGCACAAAGATGAGCAAAAACTCCAGACCATTGTATGTAGAAGAATGAGTCCACAGAGTAGAAACAATATGTTGTGGAAAATGACTCTAGAGCCGGGCTCGGTGGCTCAGCCTGTAATCCCGCGCCTTTGTGAGGCTGAGGTGAGTGGATTGCCTGAGCCCGCGGGTTCGAGACCCGCCTGGGCAAGCGAGACCTCATCTCTACAATGAATCAAAAAATTAGCTGGGCGAGGTAGCGCGCGCCTGTAGTTCCAGCTACTTGGAAGGCTGAGGCGGAAGGATCGCCGGAGCCCAGCAGGTCGAGGCCGCGGTGGCCGGGAGCGGCCACTGTACTCCAGTCTGGGTGACAGAGTGAGACTCCAACTCAAAAAAAAAAAAAAGAAAATGACTCTAACTGAAAATAAGATGCTGTTGCCTCCTAAAGTGGTGCATTGCAAGAAGGAAGGGGGTTAGTATTCACTAGCTTAAAGCTGGGAACCATCACACCCAAGCCCTGAGTGCATCAAAGGCTTTCTTTCATGCAAGAATACAGTGCTGGACTCCTCCTCTGAGAAAGGCTCCGTGCTTAGCAGGGAAAGAAGGGCTCCTGTCACTCAGGTTGCAGGCAAGAGACTTGTGATACTCAGGATGGGTAAGAGAATTCAAACCTCAACACAGTAATTTGAAAGGGGGAGTTCTTTTTTTTTTCCTTGTAAACAACAATTTTTTTTTTTTTAAGTTGGAGTCTCACTCTGTCACCCAGACTGGAGTGCAGTGGCACGCTCCCGGCCACCACAGCCTTGGCCTGCTGGACTCCAGCGATTCTTCCATCACAGCCTTCCAAGTAGCCGGAACTACAGGCACGTGCTACCACGCCCGGCTAATTTTTGATTTATTGTAGAGACGAGGTCTCGCCAAGTTGCCCAGGCGGGTCTCGAACCCGCGGGCTAAGGCAATCCACTCACCTCAGCCTCCCAAAACACGGGATTACAGGCTGAGCCACCGAGCCCGGCTAGCTTATTTTATTTAAAAAATAAACTTTATTTTTAAGAGCAGTTTTAGCCTTACAGCAAAATTGAGTGGAAAGTACAGAGTTCCCATGTTACACTGCCCCCACAGGACCCTTCCCTGTGATCAACATTCCCCACCAGAGTGATACATTTGTTACAATCAATAAACCTACATTGACACATCATTATCACTCAGAGTCCATTGTTTACATTAGCGTTCTCTCTTGGTGTTCTACATTCTGTGGTTTTGGACACATTTTTAATGACTTGTATCCAGCATTATAGCATAATACAGAATACTTTAATTGTCTTAAAAATAATTTGTACTCTGCATATTCATCTTTCCCTCACTAAAACCCCCTGGCAACAACCATTTTTTTTTTTTTTTTGAAGTCTCTCCATTGTTTTGCCTTTTCCTAAATGTCATATAGCTGGAATCATACAGTATGTAGCCTTTTCAGATTGGCTCTTTTTTTTAGTAACAGACACTTACTTTTCCTCCATAAATTTTTATGATGTGATAGTTCATTTCTTCTCAGCATTGAATAATATTCCATTGTCTAGATGTACCACAGATTATTTATCTCTTAACCTACCAAAGGAAATCTTGGTTGCTTCTGAGTTTTGGCAGTTGCTGTAAAAGTCTGTGGACAGGTTTTTGTGTGGGTGTAAGTTTTCAGTTCATTTGTGTCAGTACCAAGGAGTGTGATTGTTGGGTCATTGGCACTAACTTCTTTTTTAAGTCTGGTACTGTCTTAGTCGTTTGGGGCTGCTGTAAGAAATAATCATAGATTGAGTGGCTTACAATAAGTGTATATTTTTCACAGTTCTGGAGTCTGGAAAGATTAAGATTAAAATACGGGCTGGGCGTGGTGACTCAAGCCTGTAATTCCAGCACTCTGGGAGGCCAAGGTGAGAGGGTTGCCTGATCCCGCGTGTTTGAGACAGGCAACACATGGTGAGAACTCATTTCTACAATAAATCAAAAAATTAGCTGGGTATGGTAGTGGGTGCCTGTGGTTCTAGCTACTTGGAAGGCTGAGGCAGAAGAATCACCGGAGCCCAGCAGGTTGACTGTGGGGTGGCTGTGAGCATGTCACTGCACTCCAGCCTAGGCAATGGAGTGAGACCCCAATTTAAAAATAAAAATAAAAAATGCCAGCATGATTGGGTTCTGGTGAGGATCATCTTCCAGGTTGCAGACTGCCAACTTCTCCTTATATCTTCACATGGCAGAAAGGGGGCAAGAAAGCTCCCTGGGGTCCTTTTATAAGGGCATTAACCCTATTCATGAGAACTCCACACTCATGACCTAATCACCTCCCCAAAGTTCCATCTCCTAAAACTGTCATATGAGGGGTTATGATTTCAACATATGGATCTTAGGGGGACACAAGCATTTAGTCCATTGCAGGTATTTTTCTTTTTCTTATTGACATAAAAGAATGTTATTACACTTGCCCATCGTATATGTTGCAAACACCCTTCCCAGCTTGGTGCTTGATTTCTAATATAATTAATGGTGTTTTGCAATGGAAGAGATTCTTTAAAATTTTACACAGGCAAATCTATCCTTCTGCTATGAGGCCTCTATCTTCTGTAGGCTTGCTTCTGGGATGTTTTAGGCATGAATGCTGGGGCAGGCTCTCATTTTGAGAGGCCTCAAATGGCACTGTTGAAAGTCATAACTTAGAGTAAGATCTGAAAGGACTCTGTTTTGCTCTGAATGGAAGGAACACATGTTCCTCTGAGAATTGCACTGGATTTAGCAGATATGCAGACATTTTTATTTGTCTATTTTTAGTTAGAATTCTGGTGTCAGATATTTCTAAGATCGAAGTTCCCAAAGTTGTTCTCTCCACAATTTCCTTAGCTTCAGAAGAGATGGAACACATTAGTGGGTGCCCAGATTCATGAACTTTAGTGACAGTGGTCTCATAGGACACAGAGAAAGAAAGTTCTTTCCTTGGCCAGAAGGTCCGATTTGGTATCATTTACTTTCTGAGATGCAACTTATATCTTTAGTGGCACTGGAAGAACAATTGATAATTTAATAACTCAGTTTATTGAAAATTACATATTTTATGATAGTAGCATTATCTTGGCATTTTGCAGTTGGCCCCAATCTTACCGTATCCCAGTGTGTGAAGCCTGAGATCTTGGAGTCGTTTCTTTTCTTCCCCTCTGATCTCCAATCCATCGCTAAGTCCCTTGGATCCTTTATTCAAACTTTCTCCATTTCTCTTCCACCTCTTGCCTCCTTTCTATTCTCATTTTTATTCTCTGTGAGGGCCTCATTACTTCATACCTGGGTTCTTTTCATTTCTCATTTGCTCCCCTTATTCTATTATCTTCTGAAATTCTACCCAGCACAGGATTCTCCTCAACTTCTTACCTTTGGTGAGATACTTTCAGTGACTTCTCGTTTCATATACACTATTGCTTAGCCCCCGGGATTCTCCAAGTTTGACTCTAATATAACTTTCCAGCCTCACCACCAGGATCTCTGACATGGACCATCCTCCTATCTGGGATGGCAGTTTGTGGCCCATGTACCTATCTGCTTCTATGTCTTTTCTCATGCTATTTCACCTGGCAAAATAGGTGTTTCTAAGGTTCAAGTCTCCAAAGTTCTTTCTCTGGTATTTTCTTAGCTTTAAAAAGAGACGAGGCACTTTACTGGACTTCCAGCCCTAGAGTTTATCTCCTCCTGGAGATCTTTAGAGAAATTGTTTCCTGTTGCTTCATGAGTACTTAAAATATCCAGCCTTGCACTATTATTTCTCATTTTGTTCTCTTGTCCTCCCTCTCCGGTGACATTGCTGGCTTCAGAGGACTGGGAAACAGCCTCTTCTTGAAATCACCAGATCTCTTCACTAGTAAGATTTACATAACATGGTTCATGACAGTTTCCCTTATTAATGTATAAAAACCTTTCCAGTGAGTTCCTGAAAAACTTGAACATAAAATCACCATATGATTCACCATATGATTCCACTCCATATACCAAGCAACAACAACAAATCAAAAACAGGTATTCAAAGAAACACTTTTAGACATATGTTCAGTATAGCACTATTCACAATAGCCAAAAGGCAGAGGCAGTTCAAATGTCCATCAACTGATGAATGGACAAACAAAATTTGACATATCCATATGATAGAATATTATTCAACCATATAAAAGTGTGACATACTGATGCATGCTACGATGAGGATGAACTTTGAAAATATTATACTAATGAAAAAACCAGGTCCAAAGACCACATGTGGTGAGATTCCACTTATATGGAATATCTAGAATAAGTATTTCCATTGATACAGAAAGTAGCTTAGGGGTTGGGAGATGTGACTACTTAATGGGTGTGGGATTCTCTTTTGAGGTGAGGAAAAGGTTCAGGAACTAGCTAGAGGTGATGGTTGTATAACAGTGTACTTTAAAATGGTGAATTTGATGTTAGGTTGATTTTACCTCAATAAAAGCAAAAAATTGGAAGCAATCCATAAAGTTAGAGAAAAAAATGACAACGGGCTTATACTAGAGATATTTGGGAACTGCCCTTGTCTCAGTGTCCATCTATTCTTCTCAATGTCTCATGAAAGTGCAGAGTTGGGAAGAGAGGCCACTTTATGCTGTGTGTGTGTGTGTGTGTGTGTGTGTGTGTGTGTGTGTGTGATTGCTAAATGTTAGCAATATCTGCATCAGCATGTCTCTTGCTTCCCCTCCTTCCCCCAGTCAAATATAATGTGTCATAAATTTGGAAATTCTTTCTTGATGTTAAATGATGAAAACAAACAAACTAACAAACAAACAAAAAAACAATCTCCAAATTGCTATTCTCTCAGGGAGAAAGATTGGGTAAAGTATGCCTTTGTTCCAAGCCATGTGTGGGCTTGAGTGTCCTGCCAACTGTCCAGTGATCACACTCTGACCATGGTTATCCAGGGGATAACCACTGTGGGGAATCCAATGAACGCCCTTTCTGTTGGGTCCTTATTCTGAAGTGCTGCTGTGCTCTTACTGCATTGTGTTTTCTCCTTCCTCACATCCCAGCCCCCTTTCACTCTCCTCCCCAGTACAAGGTAGTATTTTAAAGGTGTTAAGCTTGAAATGATTAATCAAGCTACTAGAAGGAGCTCCTGAGAGTCTGGGAAAACACAGAGGAATGATGCTTTCTGCTCCATTGAAATGCAAATATACTAGCCACAGACTGCTTTGTTAGAAAACTTGGACTGAGTGATGTATTTCTGGGAAGACTCCCCCCACCCCTCACCTTTCTCTTACCTTTTCTGACTAACCATTGGCTTTGGGTTGAGTGCAGTTTTGTGAATCAATGTTAAGTCAAAGCTAAAGATATTGTAAATTAAGTTAGTATAGCATCTATAGTCCCTTTATGTGGAGGCAAAAGGGAGAGAAAGACGAAAATGTATGTTGCTCAACCCTTTAAAATGGTTATTTCTAAGGTGTTCCCTAAAATTATCTAGGAAACATATATTGAGCACCTACTGCGTATCAGCCTCTGTGCTGGATGATAGGTGCTTCATGATACATGGACAAGACACCATTTCTGTTCTCGAGGAGCTTAGTTTTTCTTTATTCCAAAAAGATGCATTTTCAGCTCTGATAATGGTGAAAGTCAAGGGTCAATGTGATTTTATTTTTCTCTTTGAAATTAAAGATCCTCAGCTTCCCTGGTTCTCTATTTTCAATGTACATGTTTATTTCCCTTTATGAGATTCTCAACCCTTGCAGCAGCTAAAATAATTTCAGGGAAGAGACATGGTAAATAGAAAGAACTGGGGTATAGCACAAGTGGATTGGCCTTTCCAGCTTCAGGATCCTTGAGGGACCCATGTGTGGGCAAGAAGAGGTGCTGCAGGCAGATGTGTAGCCTTACTTAGCGATATGCAGTTTCCAGCTGCAATGTGCTCTGTCAAGGCTCGCTGTTTGGGGACCCATGTGGCTCTGACCACGAGGGCTCCTTCTGATGTCTGTTGCAGAACAAAGCCCTAGCCCTTGAGAAGGCGTCATCATGAAACCAAGGGTAGCTGTGCAGGTGACTGGCTTTCAAAACTGTCTAAGACCACAGTATGCTTATTTGTACAGCATGTTGCTGCCATGTTCATCTAAGAACTTCAGAACAATCAGAGCTCAGGAAAAGCAGTTCCCTTACCCTGGAAATGCCTCTCTAAAGACCTCAGAGAGACCTAGTCTAAATCTGGAGTTGGCAAATTACGTCATTTTTGCAAATAAACTTTTACTGAAACACAGCCATGCTCATTTGTTTATATATAGTCCTTGACTGTTTTGTGCTACAATGGTCACTTAAGTATTGCATTAGAGACTGTGTGGTTCATAGAGCCTAAAATATTTACTTCTTAGCCCTTTATATAAAAAAGTTTTCCAACTGGCCCTGGTCTAGTTCATGTACTCTATCCCTGGAATACCCATGTACTCTACTCAACTTCTCCCAGAACACATGGACTGAGAGTGGCAAATGTTTCCCCAGAGTTTCCCTCAAAGAACACTCATCTGTCACAAGAAGGGGATGAGGATTTTGGGTGCTTGTTTGATGAGTGTTACTATGGTATGTATTAGGGGTGATGACTGAGGGGTAGATAGCCTATGCATTGTGGTTGGCTAGGAGTTTATTGGGAGTCTCTTCATTCTAGAGGATCTGGCAAGGCTTTAAGCTGCATTTAGATGTTTGCTTTTCAAATTATGAGAAAGATTTTACTGTGCTATTTGAGTGTTGTTTTGAATTTTCAGCACTGATTTTTGGGAAGTATATTGGTGACCTACAGCAGATCTGCACAGTATATAGGTATTTGACTGATCATCTGTGTTACTCAATGGTTGATGAATTCTTACCTAGAGGACATCCCTTAGTGGCTTGACACAGGAACTATGTAATGCTTAATTATCTTCAATATTTTAAGTATGTTGAGTGAAAAAAAGAAAATAGGTTGGGCATGGTGGCTCAGCCTGCAATTCCAGCACTTTGGGAGACCGAGGCAAAAGGATTGCCTGAGCCGGGGGTTTGAGACCAGCCTGGGCAACTTGATGAGACCTCGTCTCTACAATAAATCACAAAAACTAGCCAAGTGTGGTGGTGTTCATCTGTGGTTCCAGCTACTAGGAAGGCTGAGGAGGAAGGATTGCCTAAGCCCAGCAGGTAGAGGCTGTGGTGGCTGTGAGCATGCCACTTCACTCCAGCCTGGGCGACAAGAGTGAGACTCAACTAAAAAAAAAAAAGAAAGAAAGAAAGAAAGAAAATGCATGCTTATTAAATCTGTTGGATATAACAAACCTATTGGATTGTAACATGAATTTTTAAAAATTTCCTGACCAGCGAAAATAATAGATTAAAAAGAATAAGTGAAAATATATCAAAAATAAATATCAACTCCAATGTTTAGATAAATCCAGTAAAGAAACACAAATATAAAATACTCATGCAACACATGCAGGATGAGAGACCTGGTTTAATGCAGTTCATGTGAAAACACCTGTGCTGTTTGATTGACTAAAAATTCAACATGAATCAGCAAGCATAGAAATTAAAAAATAACGATGGCAAGAGAATGGTCTTTCAAAATGGAGTGCTGGGTGATTGGGTAGCCATATGGAAAAAGGAAACAATCTTCACCTCTAACTCGCACCATACACAAAATCAGTTCCAGATTTAGATGTCAAAAGTGAAACAATAAAGCATATAGGAAAGAACAACTCAAGAGAATACTCTCATGACCTTGGAACAGGAAAAAAAAATGTATATATTTTAACCAGAATACAAATAGTGTTAATCCTGAAGGAAAAAAAA
Source organism: Tarsius wallacei (assembly GCA_963574415.1). Classification (NCBI taxonomy): domain Eukaryota; kingdom Metazoa; phylum Chordata; class Mammalia; order Primates; family Tarsiidae; genus Tarsius; species Tarsius wallacei. The sequence continues at coordinate 43,628 of CAUYQG010075079.1, read as the reverse complement.
TAGATTGAACTATTTTAAAAATTAAGAACGTTAGAAAAAGAGACCATAAAAAATGATGAAATGGCAGCTAGTGAAAGAAGGTGAAATTCTCTCAATTTCTCTCTCTCCCTCCCCCTTACCTTGCTATTTACTCCACAGAAAACTTTAGGCAGAGAAATATAAAGTTTTGCAAATTATTAAGAAAAGGGCAGATAGCCCAATAGAAAAATGGGCAAAGGACTAGACCAGACACTGCGTAAAGAGGAATAACCAAGGGGCCACTACTTATGTAAAAATGTGCTCAACTTCATTAGTTAAAAGAGAAATGCAAATTAACCATCAGGACACCACCACCTCCAATATTGCTGAAGATAAAGGAACTGACAATACCAAGTGTTGGTGAGAACTTGAAGCCAGATGGCTTGTTGGAGTATAACTTGATACAACTGCATTGCACAGTATTTTCTATCAATGAAAGCTAATTATATACATACTGAAGGATGGCAGAACTGTTCCAAACTATGCTACTTTGGCATAAGAATTACTTTGAGCTAAAGGGATTTGAAAAACAGCAGATGTAGGAGGAATGTTTTGACCTCCCCTTTTCTTCCTGTGAACAGGAGATAAAACTACCGTGTGAAAGATGTCTTTTCCATATGAGGAGGTAAGAAACAGTCTTATGACCAGAGACTGGGAATTGAGGCTGAGAGAATTCTGTAGAGATAGACCTTGTTAAAATAACTTTTATCTTCCTTTGGTCTCCCCATATATTTTTGTTACTGTTCCACGATTTCTTGTCTTTTTTTCAACCCAGTATATATGCACTTATATGTTGCCACTTCTTTGGCTTCATTTTCCTATGGAAGCTCTCATATACATGTAAAAATCTGTATGCTTTAGTCCGTCTCACGTCAACTTAATTGTCAGGTCCCGCTGGAGACTCTAGGAGGGTAGAGGTAAGGTTTTACCTCCTCTACAATATTCTATGACTTAGCAGTCTGATTCCTAGAAATATACCCAGCAGAAGTGCACACACAGGTTCACCAAAAGATGTATACTAGTATGTCCACAGCAACATCATTTGTAATAGTTAAAATCTGGAAAACCCAATATCCATCTGTAATGGAATGGATACAGAAATTGTGGAATATTCACACAATGGGATATCACAGAACAACAAGACTGGATAATCTACCACTACACATGTGGACAAATCTCACAAACATGATGTTAGAGAAATTAGATAGACATGAAACTCTGTATATTATGTGTAGACACATGTATTCAGCATTATTTCATTTGTATAAAGCACATTATAGCTAGAACTAACCTAGGTGAAAGATGTCATGATAAATTTGTCCTTCAGGAGGGACATCCTTGTTGGGAGGGCTTTTTGGGAAGGGTACTGTGCTCTGGGTAATTTCTACTTCTAGATCTGGGTGCTGGTTACATAGATGTATTCAGTTTGTGAAAACAAATTGAAATTGCAACATGTCATGTGCACAGTCCACACGCATACAGTATTTCAGCAGGAAGCTACAAATATTGAACAAGTGGACCATGCAATTAAAAGCACCTTGTACTTTGCTTCTGTGCTAGATGTGCCAGGTCTTCTCATCAGCCTTACAATAACCGCATGAGGTAGATATTGTTCCTGTTTAATAGCTGAGCAAACTGACTTGAACTAACTTCTAGCTACACCTAAACCCAAGTGTTGGATCCTCAGGCCTGGTTGCATTTCACCTTAGTATTCTTAAAGAGCAGAGGTTGCAAGTTGGTGATCCATGGTTTCAACCATATAGGAGGTGCATTTTGTTTGCTCAGAGCTGCCCCAGATTTTAAAAATTGGCTGCCATTTAATTTCACATAAAAATCAGATTTCTATTTTCTCTTGAAATACTGGAAGATCTGGGAAAGCTGGTCGTTTTCCAACATGACAGTGAATGCCTTGAGCTGAGTCACACCACCTGCTTTCTTTATCCCTGCTGTCTAGGTCTCCATGGTCCCGCCACTCCCCATCCTTCATCTCAGGTTGCTTTATCTGCTGTATTCCCTGCCTGGCTCCCATGGACTCACCATTCTCGATGTGGAGATGCCCAAGTTGCTTTCAGAGACTCTTACTTGCTACCTTTGTGAACATGCATCCCTGATTTGTGTTGTGGTGTTTTTCTCTTGCCATCTCTCCCAGTGTCATGAGTGTGACTGATTTTCATACCTATGGCTTATTTGATGGTATTGTTCCCCTCTATAACCAGCTAATTTCCCACATACATCAATTTGATATTTATAAAATACATTTCTCACTAGTCCATGCAGAAATAAAAATTGTATTGGCACAGTGTTATCAATGTCATGGGTTGTGATTTGAATAAAGCTATCATTGGAGGTACCTTATTTTCTCTGTGCTTAGTGAAATCTTTTCTCCCTTTCCCATTACTGATATATTTATTATTATTATTATTATTATTATTATTATTATTAGAGTCGAAGTCTCACTCTGTCGCCCAGGCTGGAGTTCAGTGGCAAGCTCATGTCCACCCCAGTGTTGACCCGCTGGGCTCTGGCTATCCTTCTGCCTCAGCCTTCCAAGTAGCCGGAACTACAGGCACATGCTACCATGCCCAGCTGATTTTTTCACTTATTGTAGAGACGAGGTCTCACCAAGTTGCCCAGGGTGGTCTCGAACCCGTGTGCTCATGAAATCCTCTTGCCTTGGCCCTGCAAAGTTCTGGGATTACAGACTTGAGTCACTATATATTAATTATTTTAACAAATCTTTGTTGAATGGCAGGCACTATTCCAGGCAAAGGGATGTAGCGGTGAAAAATTTGAAGTCCTTGCTCACTTTGAAAGACAGTCTAACCAAGGCAGACAGAAAATGTATAGATACATACATTAGTGATGCAGTGAGAAGTTTCGAGAAAGAAAAGTTAAGGAGAGCAAGGGATAGAGTGCAGCAGTGTGAGAGAGGAGGAGGATGGAGCTGATGAAGTGGTAATTGGTCAGGAAGTTATGTGGATAGCTGGAGAGGAAAGTGCTTGTGGTGGAGGTGGTGGCAAGTGCAAAGGGCCTGAGGCAGCAGTAAAGGTGGCATGCTAGAGGAATCAGAAGGGAGTCAGCGTGACTGGGGCAGGGAGCAAGAGCAGTGGGAAAGAAGGTCTCAGAGAAGAGGGAAGTTATGGAGGAGCAGGGTCTAATTATGTGCTGGCCTTGTTACACCAGAACAGAGGCTTTGGGATTTCTGTGAAGTGTATTGGGATCCGCTGGAGGGATTTGAATAGGGAAATGATGTCCAGTCCTAGCCTCATACTTTGCCCTGATCTCTTCCTTTCACATCTGTGCCTTAAGATTATTTTGTCCCACGGAGGGCTTTTAAGACCTAGGAAGTTGTTGGCACCTAGAAGTACTCATATTTAAACAATGGACAACTCAAATGTTCATCTACAGCTGAAAATAAGTCCTTTGTAAAAATAATAATATTTTATGGACATTTTGCTAAATAAATGTTTATTGCTAAATATATAAATATTTGATTAGTTATAAATATTTATATAAATATAAACATAAGCAACTCTGTGTCCTTTGAAGGTATATGGTGACTTAGAAGGCACTTATTTTTTGGTAAGAAGCCAGGAAGCTGGAGAGGAGTGATACTTTGAATGAGTATCCTGTGAGTAGAATTTTCCAGACATAGCTCCTTTTGCCTCATTAGTCAGTAGAGATTCCTCCCAAAGCCTTAGATTCTCTTGCTTGTCAATTTTCATTTACAGTATTGTGAGTTCCCTGTCTTTCCCGTTTTAAAAGGCATTTTAAAGGGAAACTGGAAGCAATTTTAGAGTGGAAGGCAGAAGTTTACTTCTAAAGAAATTTGTCCCTGGAACGTGAACTGAAGAAGCCCTATTTGTATCCATGAGTGCAATTGGCAGTAAAATAGTGTAGGAGATGAAGCCACTGAGAGGCGGGAAGTCAGTTTTAATAAGCCTGGGAGAAAAGACCATAATTTTGGAGTAAGGACCATTACAGACTGAAGATTAACTTCAACAGTGATGGGATATCTGGAGCCTAGTTAAGGAAATGAAACTGTAACTAGATTTACAAGAAACCAGAATGTGACCATGCATATTTTGATGAGGGTGCTGAAAGAGGGCTATGAGAACAGTGACTTCACCATCGGGCAGTGTGTAGACAGCTTTGAGCTTTGAGTGATTCTCTGGACAGAGAAGCTTGTGCTCCTGAGAGAGGAAATCACTGTGTAGGCTGAACAAACAGTGAGTTTTGGAAGCAATGGGCCCTCTGGATTTTGTCAGTCATGGAAGGGTGACCCGGGTAGGGTGTCTGAGTGTCAGTGTGTGAGGGATCTTGAATGACCATGGATAATTTGAAACAGAACCCCAACTTCAAGTAATAGGCTGAAAAAAATAGTGCAAATATAGTGATTAGATAATAAAGTTCTGTTGTCTTGTGATGGTGGGAATTTCTTTTTCTCTTTTTTGTTTTTCATCTCTTCAACAAATGTTTATTAAGTATCTACGATTAGACAAGTACTAGGCTGGAGCATGTAAACAAATAATTAAAATAATTGCAGACAAGTGTGATAACGGAGGTCTGAACAGAATGTCCTGGGAACATTTGCCACTTATTTATACTTAGATTTTTTTTTTGTGAATGTGTATTCAGAAGGTAATCTTTTCATAAAAACATAAAATCTATTTTTCTTGCAAGTTTCTTTTGTGCATCTGTTTCAAATAAAATGGAAGGGCTTAGCCTGCTTAGCCAAAGTTCCCTAAATGTCCAGCACCTGCTGACATCTGGGGTAATGAGGCAGAGAAATGTGGTAAGATTTTTGGCCAGAAATATCTAGTTTTAAAAAGGCATGACCTGAACCTTTTCACAGCAATGAAACAAATGACATTGATCATCATGTGTGGTGGTGATAAGACAGGTCATTCCAACCAACTTTAGGGTGATGTGTCCTTTGGATTTTAGTGGAGGTAATAACTTGTAGGAAAATTCAAACACTGACTTTCTTAAAGAGTATCTTGGTTCCGTTGACTTGTTTATAAAGATGGTATGGTATTGCTCTTATCTTTTAATTTTTTCTCCAACCCAAATCATTAGTAATACATTGTCTACAAAATGCAATTCAGAATTTCATGTGTCTCAAAATTGGTACCAAATAATTCTGGACAAATATTTTGGGAAAGAAGAAAAGTGGCAGTATGTATTTCACGTCATATATGTGCACATTATCTTTCTAAAATATTCAAACAAGATGTAAGTATTCAAACAAAACAGCCAACCAGCTTACCATGAATCTCACATAGGATAGGGCATATCACCTCTCACTCTGTTTCACTCACATTTTTCTTGCTCATATTCTCTTCTGCATGAACTTTAGATCAAGTTTGTTACACACTATGAAATTCCACTGTGATTTATATAAAAATTATTTCGGTTTACATGTCAGTTTGGGTAAAACTTAAATCTTCACAATATGAAGTAATTTTGTCCAATAAATGGGATAGCTCTCCACTTATTTAGTTCTTTTATGTTCTTTGGTACTATTTTATAGTTTTATGCCTATGGGTCTAGTGCATTAATTTAAGTGTTTTATGCTTCCTGTAGTTATTGTAAATGAGAAGTTTTGTTATAAAACATTTTTTTAAAAGTAAATGCTGGCATATAGAAAGTTAATATTAATACAATATTCATCTACTTTGCTGAACCTTTATATTGGTCTAATAGTTTGTGGCTGACTCTTTTAAATTTGCTAATATTTGCTAATATTGAGGGGTTTTTTTCTCTCTTCTTTGATATTTAGATTTGTTTTTCCTTCTCTTAATGTATTGACTGTGTATGAAGTACAGATTTTGATGGCAGTGGAAGCTAGCATTCTAATTATTCTGATTTTAATGGGAACTTAATTTGATATTTGTTGTAGTTTTGTGATGGTTCTCCTTTACCAGATTAGCAAGTTTTCTTCTACTCCTGGTTAACTCTGGAATTTTCTTTGTTTTTTTCTTTTGGTAATAACTTTATTGAGATCTAATTCATATACCATACAATTCACCTATTTAAAGTGTACAGTTCAATGACTTTTAGTATAATCACAGAGTTGTGCAATCATCATCACAACCAATTTCAGAACATTTTCATCACCTCAGAAAGAAGCCTCTTAACTGTTTCCCTCCTCCTCACCTTCCCTAGGCAACAATTTTATTCTTCTCTTGATTTGGCAATTCTGAACATTTTACATAGTCATATATTATATGGTCTTTTGTGACTGACTTCTTTCACTTCATATAATATTTTAAGGTTTATCCATGTTGTAGCATGTACTTTGTTACTTTTTGTAACTGAATACTACTCCATTGTATGGCTATACCACATTTGTTTATTCGGTCATCTCTTGATGTATAGTTGAGTTGTTTCTGCCCTTTGGTTATTATGAATAATGTGGCCTATAAACATGTATGTACAAGTTTTTATTGGACGTGTGTTTTTATTTCTCTTGGGTATATACCTAGGAGCAGAGTTACTTGGTCAAATGCTAACTCTGTCTAATGTTTTGAAAAACTTCCACACTCTTTTCCAAGATGACTACAGCATTTTACACTTGTACCAGCAGTGTATGAAGTGCTCCACAATCTCACCAGCATTAGTAGCTGACTTTGATTATAGCTACCCTAGAGAGTGTGAAGTGGTGTTTCACTGTGGTTTGGATTTGCATTCCCTAGCGATTAATGATGTTGAGCATGTTTTCATGTGCTTACTGGCTGTTTGTATATCTTCTTTAGAGAAACGTCTAGTCAAATCTGTCAGAGTTTTAATTGAATTGCCTTTTTTATTATTGAGTGGAAAAGGTCTTATTTCTAGACACAAGTTGCTTATGAGATACATGATTTGCAAATATCTTCCATTCCACAGGTTGTCTTTTTACTTTCTTGAAAGTGTTCTTTAAAATATAGATGGTTTTAATTTTGATGAAGACCAGTCTATTTACCTTTTTCTTTTATTGCTTGTGCTTTTGATGTCATATTGAAGAAACCATTACAAAATTCATTGTCTCAAATACTTATCCTTGTGTTTGTGCCTTAGTCCATTTTGTGCTGCTCTAATGATACTACAGACTAGGAAATGTATAAAAAACAGAAATTTATTTCTCACAGTTCTGAAGGCTGAGAAGTCCAAGAACAAGGGGCCCATGTTTGATCTAGTGAGCATCTTCTTGCTGTGACCTCATGTGGTGGAAGGTGGAAGGACAAGCAGAGACAAATGTGTCCTCACATGGCAAAAGAATGAAAGAGAGTGAATGCATTCCTGCAAACCCTTTTTACAGTAGCATTAATCCATTCATGAGGGCGGAGACTTCATGACCTAAATGCCTCCCATTAGGCCCCACCTTTCAACACTGCTGCATTGGGGATTAAGTTTTCAACACATAAGTTTTGGGTGACATATTCAGACCACAGCAGTTTGCTCCTGTGAGTTTTATAGTTTTAGTTCTTATATTTAGTTCTGTGATGTGTATGGTGTGAGGGATGAGTTTAGCTTTATTCTTTTGCACTTGGATGTATTCTAGCACCTTTTGTTGAAACTAATATTTATTTCATATTGAATAGTCTTGGTACTCTTGTCAAAAATCAATTCATCACAGATATAATGCATTTTCTTTGGACTTTCTACTTCATTAATGCATACATCTACCTTTATGCTAGTCTACAGTATCTTGATAACTGTTGCTTTCTCTTGAAATAGTGAGCCTTCCAACTTTGCTCTTCTTTTAAAGATTATTTTGACTATTTTGGATCTCTTGAGTTTCCACATGAATTTAAGATAAACTTGTCAATTTCTACAAAGATTTTAGCTGAAATTCTCAAGAGGATTGTATTAAACTTGTAGATCAATTTGGGAAGATCTACAAGTTCTAACAATATTGGGTATCTAATCCATGAACACAGATGTTTTTTCCATTTATTTAGTTCTTTAATTTCAACAACATTTTATAGTTTTTAAATCATAAATTTTGTATTTCTTTTGCTTCCCAAATTTTTTTATGCTATTTTCAATGAAATTGTTTTTAAATTTCATTTTTAATATGTTAATTGAAAGTGTATAGAAATACAGTTGCATTTTGTATAATAAAATTATATCCTACAACTTTTCTGAAGTTATTAGATCTAATAGTTTTTGTGAATTTCTTAAAATTTTTTATCATAAGATCTTGTCATCTGCAAATAGAGAGAACTTATTTCTTTTTTTTCCCCCAAATTGGATGCATTTTATTTCATGTTCTTGCATAATTAGAACTTCTAGTACAATGTTGAATGCCAGTGGCAACTAGGGAATTCCTTGCCTTGTTCTGATTTTAGGGGAGATGTATCCAGTTTTTCACCATTAGGTATGACATTACCTGTTGGTTTTTCATAAATGCTTTTTATGTGGTAGAGGAAACTTCCATCTATTCCTACTTTGTTGGTTATTTTTATCATAAAACAATATTGAATTTTGTGAAAAAACATTTTCTGCATCTTTTGACATGTGTTTTTTGTTTTTTATTGTATTGATATGATGCATCATATTACTTAATTTTTAGATGTTAAACCAATCTTACATTCCTGTTGCTAAGAGAGGAACTTAGTCATGGTGTATAATTATTTTTATATTTTGCTGAATTTGGTTGGCTAGTATTTTGTTGAGGATTTTTGTACTTATATTCATAAGGGATATTAATCTGTCATTTTATTTTTTTGTCATGGCTTTGTCTAGGTTAGGTGTCAGGGTAGCACTGGCTTCTTATAATAAGTTGGAAAATGTTTTTTCCACTTTTATTATTTGAAAGTATTTGTGAAGAATTGGAATAAATCTTTTTTAAGTGTTTGTCAGAATTCACAAGTGAAGCCATTTGGGCGGGACTTTCTTTATGAATATTTTTAAAGATTATTGATTCAATCTCTGTTCTTGTTATAGGTCTATTCAGATTTTATATTTTTTTCTTGAGTTTTGGTAGATCTCTTCTAATTATCCTGTTTCAAATTGTGAAGTCCTTCTCCTAGAAATCTGTATCTCTCCTATTCTGCTCTATTTTTCTCTACAACCTTTATCACTTTCTAAAATACTGTACAGGTTACTTAATTGTTGTCTATCATACTTTTTTTTTACCATGCTGGAATTAGGATACACAATATCTTAAGTACTTTTTCTGATGTATCTATCATCAGTCTTTCAAATGATTCCTGGAGCATAGCTGCCCTTTAGTAAATATTTGAGAGTGAATGAATAAATTTACATGATACTTATCTTTGAGTCTGTTATTGTAATGAATTTCATTCCTATATTTCTTGAAGTTGGTTAATACTTTTCTTCCTGGAAAAAGTCCTGATAAGTCATGATGCCCTGTTCTCATGCTGGATTTGAAACCAGCATTTTCCCTAAAATGTTTGCGTCTGTACTTGTAAATTATCTTAGCCCATTGCCTTTTTGAGTGGTGTTCTATTAATGTTCAATTTTGATGTCAGGATAATGCTAATTTTGTAAAATCAGCAGGAAAACTTTTTTAAAAATGCTATAAACATTTATGTAACATGGAAATTGTTGTATCCTTTGAAATATGGCAAAATTTGCAAATAAAATCATTTGAATTTGGAGGGTTATTTAGAAATATGTCTTTGAAGACTTTTCAACTTCATAAATAGTATTGGTCTACTTAGTCAATTGGTTTCTTTAGCCAATTTTTGAATATTGCATATTCCGAAGAAATAAGTAATTTGTTTAGAATTTTAAAACTTTATTTGCTGAAAGTTGCACGTATTCTTTTGTATTTAATATTACCTTATCTTGTTATTTCCCCTTTCAGCATCTAGAGCATCTGCTTTGGCTATAGGAAATCTGACGCCTATACGATCCTCTTCCTTGGCAGGAACGTTTTTCCCCTTTATCTTTTGTGTTCTGAAATTTTACTATAATAGGTATAATTGTAGGCATTAAAAATTTTTTTAGCGCTTGGCTGTCTTTTTTCTCAAACATAAGAAAGAAGATAGAATATTATAAAGAATTCTCATATATCTTTAGTGGTATTGCTATGCCAGTCCCTTAATTATTAAGAATAATAAATATTTAATAATATTTAAATAAATAAAAGTTATTTTTTTCCTTTTTTTGTTGTTGTTCTTTATACTAAAATTAAATCACGTTGACATTAGAACTTCTAGATCTATGACACATGTTTCTTAATATTTCTCTAATGCTTTCTTTTTTTTAATAATTTATTCTTAGATATTTACTTGCTTGATCATCTGTATAGTTGTTTTACTTCAGCTGCAGTTCTTCTGTTGTTTCTCCCATATGTAATATTTAAAAATTTTTGTTGCGCCAAATGCTAATTTCCAAGAACTGCTATTGATTATTATTAAGGATTCAATAGTTTGTTGACTCTTTCTGAATATGTGATCATACTTTAAATTTTCTAAATAGTTCAAAGTCTTCTATTTTTTCATCTAAGTCTGTTTTCTCAGATAAGTTTGTTGATCCTCTTGTACTTATTTTCTGAAACTGTGTGGGAATGCTTCATTGTGTATTCATATGTGCCCTCAAGTTGTGTTTACCTAAGAATGATGTTTCTGTTTACTTCTACTGATGAGTAGGAGTAGGACCTGTTTCTAAGAGGGAGATTGGTGGCTTGTCTTCAGGGTGTTGGAGTTCTCTGTGTCTTCTGGAGCTACTTCTTTTGGGGGTTCTTTGATGTTTTTCTGCTGCCAGAAGAGAGAGGAAAATTGCTAATGTAACTGTAAAGCAAGTGCCCTGTTAAACAGCTCAGGTTCTTACCTTGCTTCTTGTGACAATTGGCTATGGCCTCATAGCCCCTCAGAACTGCTTCTTCCCCTAAAGAAGTCTCCCTCTGGACATATTCTGAGCTGTGGGTTCCTCTTTTTGCTTTGGATCATTTAAATGTTCCTAAATATTTCTGGTTCACTGATTCACTGATGGCACCCTATTTTTTTCCCCAAGACTTAAAATTTTTCTATGTCCTCCTCTTCCTCCTGCTCCTCCTCTGCTATCCGCTCCTCATCCTCTTTCTCCTCTGTCTCCTCCTCCTTTTCCTTTTCTTTTCTTCCTCATTTTTTTCCTCCTTATCCTCCTCATTTTCCTCCTTTTTTTGCTTTTCTATGCACTTTTGATATCATGGATAATATTTTATACTCTATCACCATTTGAATACTGGTTGGCTTTTGGTAAAATTGAGCTTTGAATCACAACTCTTTAGAAAATCTTCACATCAGTTGACTTTGGGGTACTATTTGTAAGCGAGTGGAATTTACATATTTCCCTACCAACTTTAATTTAATCTTCTAAGACACTTCCACCATGTTTGCTGAAGAGTATAATCAAGAAATATCTCTCATGATTTCAATTTGTTAATGTTAGAATCTTCTTGTAAGTGCGCTCTAAAATATATACAATATTGATTATCAATACACACACACACACACACACACACACACACCCTGAGGACAATTCTCAATGTTCTGGGCTTCTGGGTACAATTGGACTTGGAGAATCTAAGTGATGACAGGGGTATTCTCATAAGTATTAAGGTACAGATGCCAGAGGAGAGAAATCTTGCCTTATGGCCAAGTGGTATTTCCTGTGTTGGAGACATCAATCCACATAATGTGATGGGGCCAGATGTTGTGGAATTCTTGATCTTAAATGTATTAAATACTTTTTTCACTTTGTGGAGTAGAGTGCTAATTCTATAGCATCTGCCAAATAAATACTATGGGGAGTTTAATGATTCCTTCCATCCTATTTCCTAGTAATTTTACATGCTCTTAAATTATTTTCTCCCCAACCATGATCCCTCCCTGATCTATTTGTTAAAAAACAAATATGTCAGAATAGACTTCTTCCCTGATAAATGAAAGAACTGGGAATATTCTCATTCAATGGGGAACTAGCTTAAGCCTAGATGTTCCTGTGTTCTATAGTTTTTTAGGGTTGTTTTCTTCTTTAGTAAATGCCAGTAGACTGTGCCCATCCTGACAGATAGAACAAAGTTAACTTGTTTGGGGATTTCTTGGGAGAAAGCATAGAGAGCCCACAAATCCATCCTGACTGTTCCCCTTATTCTCACCTCAACCAGCTGCCTCTTTGTTGTCATCTCATGACTGGTGACTTTTGACTGCTTTTCTTATCCCTGTTGGGGACATTTCCCTTCCCCCTAATTCTTCAAAGCATAGCTAAAACCATACATCACATTACATAAAAATTTACCAAATATTTTATATGTATGTCTATTCTTTTTATTTTAATAATAAAGCCACAAGTTTTAGTTGGATACAGGCTTGGGAGGTTAAACCATGTTTCATGTTTTCCAGCTCTGTTTGTAGCTAAATTCTGGCCAGGGGAATTGAAACAGAAGGAATGAGGCAGTATATACAACTTTTAGCTGGATCCTTGAAAGAAAAATGATTTATCTTCCTTCTGTATCCACTGACTTGTATGTAGATGAGATGGTTGGTGCTGGAGCAGCCATCTTGGGAGATAAGATGGAAGCCATGTGCGAAGGAAAGAATAAAAAGACTGAAAGATCTCAGGTTTTCAAAATTCTAGAATCACCACACCAGCTTTGGACTGTTTAAAATGGAATAAAATGAGAGAGAAATAGACTTTTATTGGGTTTAAGCTACTGAACATTTGACTTTACAAAAGATGAACCATAAATTTTGAGAACATTATAGAGACTAATAGAAGAACATTTAAAGCTTATTAATAAGTCCTTGATAAGACAGAAAAACAAGAAAAAATATGGGCTCTTGAATAATAATTTTGAAAATTGAAGAGTATCAGAGTTAGGCATTGGGAATTCAGGAATGCTTATTTCTTTCTGATTAAACCCCAAAGGAAGGATTTTCTGATAATCTTTTATAACTTTGTCGTCATTAGGGTCACACACAAACTCTAATATGAGGTAATAAAACTGATTATTTTTTAAGCAAACATTCTAGAATTTAAGCATTCACACTGTTACAATATTGGTGTTATTCAAAAGAAAAGTTTTGGAACGGCCTAAAAATTATATGCATAAGCCATACAAATAAAATCCACTCTGCTAATTAAAAGTCACACCTCATTTTGACATATATTAATATCACCCAGCTTGATCCCCTTCCTAAATCATCAACTTTAGCTCTGAATGACCTTTGACTATTTCTAAAAATCAAATGTACCCTCCAAGGATATAGTTGTAAGTCTATTTGAATGACTGAGCATAGTTCTGAAAACAATGTAAAAAAGAATTTCATAATTTGTAAAATGGCAACCTCACTAAAGGAAGTATTCTTCTTTCTCAAGGCAAGGCAAAAGGGGTTTTGGGGGTCTTAATTCTACTCTGGTTACCATCCTGATATCAGTGCTAGAGCTCATGGAGATATAAATGATCTTGGGTCTGGTTGCACTTGGAATTTAGGTTTCAGCAGGTGTTCAATGGGCAGAGACATTTCATACCAAACCTGAATAGATCTGTAACTCTGTCTTAGAAAGCAACTTGCCTGTAAATATTTCACTCAGAGTCAGACAAAAGCTGGATGGATGTGAGGCAGCTTCAGACAAAAAGCAGATAAATTCCTGCTTAACATGTACCTGATGCTTTATGATTTCTGCCCAAGTTCAGATTTCCTGGATCAAATGTTCCCAAGACCTGTGAGGTCATGTGGTTTCAGAGACATAAGCTAAGCTTGGTGTATATTACAGGGAAGCCATCCCATCCGGGTGTGACCACTCTGAAGGTAAGTGTTAATCCCAATCTGATTTCATGTGTGTGCAACAGCTGTTGGGAACATTAGGACTGCCATCTGTATCCAATGGAACGATTTCCTACCTCTTGGCCTCATATGGCCCAAAAGGTAATTTAGTGCATATTGGGAAATTCCTGAAACAACATGAGACTTAACACCATTTTCCATCAAATCCTTAGAGTTTTTGTTGATGTTTAGAGAACCCATGGAGGTGTGAAACTGCAGGGCTGTGGGATGGAATGGTTTACTCATAAAATCTGGGACTTTCATTGGGAGTTCTTTCTCCAAGGTGAATTTGTCTGTTTTTCCAAGAAAAAATATTGCCATATTTGGAGTAAAATTATCCTTGAACATAAGGACTAGAATCCTGTGTTCTGGTTAGTGGTCATTTTCTGTTCCAGTTGGTAATACAGGGATACCTATCACATTTTCAGATGTTCCAGTTGCATATGGAAATCTCAGTGACTTAGATTTATGGTAAATAATTTTACTCGTGGAAAGTAAAACTAAAAAATATCATGAAACTTGAATTAGAGATAGTGTTCTTTGATTTCTCCTAGGTCAAGGTCCATCTCCCCAAAACTGTTGTCTTTATTTTCCTAAGTTTTTTATCCCATTCCATCAGTATAAAAAAAAATCTGCTAAATCTGGTTTATATTCAAGTATGAGCAAAGGAGAATTAGTCTAAGCTGTAAACCACACTGAAGACACGGATTTGCATTATTTAAACAGATGCTTGGTATTTAATCTGAATTTAGCAAAGCTGACTTGATCCTCACCTTTAAGTAACTGCTGAAATACCCATTTGGGGGGAAGTCTTTTCTGAATTATTAGCACAGGAGAGGGCTGGTGATTTCCCATGTTTTGGCTTTCCTATGCGATCTAGTTATCAGCAGTTATATTGGTTTGAAATGCAACTGCCATTTAAGACTTTTAAAAAATATAGCTGCGCATATAGTCCATTCACGTATAATTTAGTATATTTTCAGTACTTTAAAGGAATTAAATAACTGAACTATTTATTTGATCAGCTACATGTCTGTACATGTGTCTGGTTCTTTGTACAGTTTTTCATAGGACTATATGATATTAAATATCTACTCAAAGATTCTGAGAGATGGAGAACTTTGCCTAGTGTCTTTTATTTTGTTCTCATTCTTACTTCCATGAATACCACTCAGTCAGACCCTCATCTTCCCACAGAAACACACTCACCAGAACTTCTTGACTGGTCTTCCAACTTCCAGATGAGGTAGTTCTGAATCAAGTTCAGAACTTTTCCCTGAATGCTATTTCCCCAAAAGAGATGGTTCATATACAGACCAATCTGAGCCTTTCAAAGCAGAAGCTTCAGCAGTCAGCCCAAGAGATAAGAATCATGTCTTATTCATCTACACATTCTCAGAGACTAGCATGATGTCTGGTGTAGACAGCCAGTGAACATTCCATGTCAATACAATCTTCACTTTAATATTCATAAGCAAAGGGCACTCACAGATGCAGAAACTCATTGATATGAATGACCAATGTTGGTATGTCTGTGTATCCAATGGGGTAGGATGAAGAGTATGCTACTAGGATTATTTTCCAAGTCATAAGACTTTTTACTACTTGACAAAAACCAAGTCAGAGCAAGACCAGATGCAAGATATCAGAGAATGAGGCTATCCTTAGTTTCTTTCTTAAGTATCCTGTTCCTTAGGAGTCAACAGAATGAAGGGAAGTGGTAGAAGGGATCTGCTTCTCTTTTGAGTCCAGTGTATGGGCATAAAGTATAAAATCAAACATGCCAACCATCATTATAATGAAATACTTTCAAGTCCTGGAATCTGCGATGTTACTTGAAAAACGAAGCCTCTCACAGCAAAGGGTCTACAAGGTAAATAGCTCTCTTTCATTCATTTATTTAACTTATATTTATTGAATGGCCGCTATGGAACAGACACTATGCATCTCTGGAATCTTTGCGCTTGAATCACAGAAGCGTATGTTTTTCTGGAATCTTGGTAAACAAGGATATTGTTAAATGAAAGGCAGTAAAGTGTAGTGTTCTGGGCACAGACTCAGGGGTAGGGAACCTGTCTCTATCACTTTATGAATATAAAACTTGGTTCTTAAAATATATTTCTACATTATATATGTATAACTATATAACATGAGCAAATTATTTGGATCTACCTCAGACTCTTCATCTACTACCTAGAATATTCATACTAACCTCATAAGGTTGTTGTGAGAATTAATTTAGCTAACACATATAATGTGCATCAAAGGGTTTAATACATAGCAAGTCATTATAATATCATTATATAACATCATTATAACAAAATTTCATATTAAAACAGTTCTGGCATTATGACCTTGAATAAATTGCTTAGCTTCTTCTTCTATAAAATAAAGACAACAACAACCTACTTACCTCACAGAAATGTAGTTCAAGTGAGACAACATATGTAGATTTTTTTTTTTTTTAATTTTAGAAAGCAGGATTTATTAAGAGGACATAAAAGCTCCCACAGTGGGAGGGGACCCGGGGGGTGGCCGAACATGTTTTACAAACAGTAATGTCCTGTATAATTCAAGATTATTTTCATTATGCTAAGCTCTTAAAACACCCCTATAATGAAAACTCTTTGCTCAACTCCCCAAGTTATACCTTCCGAGTAAAAACAGAAGAAAAAAAATCAAGCTCAACTCCTTGGAACAGGAGAGATAAATTCTTGATTGTAATCTTGCCAAATTCTATTCAGTGAAAAAAAAAAATTGTTCAAAAAGAACCCAATGGTAATGTTAGCAAGAGGCAATGGATGCTTGGACTACCAAAACACAATAAATCTTTACAAGTGATGAGGGCAGGCATGTGACCCATGCTAGTCCAGTTGGAATTCCCTCAGTGGAATTAAATTCATTCTCAAGTAGGGGAAAAAGGAAACAGAGTTATCAGTGTTCCATTCCATTCAACACAGCCTCCTGACCCCTTAGTTCCTGCTACACACAGATGCTGTGGTCTCTAGTACCTGTTCTTTAGGGCTTCTTTCTTTTCCTCCATTTGCTAGCCTGGTCTTCTGCCCTCTCACCAATTCTGTGAGCTTCTGATCCTTTCCAATAAATTATTATTAGCTTAAGTCAGATCTAACTTCTGTTGCTGGCAACAAAGAAGCCCTAAAACCTGTTCTAATCTGTCTTATAATGGTAGGTTATGAACTCCTGTATCTTCCTCTAGCCTCTTTCATGCACACAAGTATGTTTATGTGTACCCTGGTACACCTAGTACAATTCTTTTACCATATAAGTGCTCTCAAAAAGTCACTTACTCATTTGTTCATTTGTCAAGTATTTATTGAGTATCGAGGCATCGTTTTAGATGCTGGGGCTGTGTCAATGAACAAATAGACGAATAGACAAAATTCTATGTTCTTATGAGTCTACATTCTAGTAGGCAAAGAGAGATGATTAACAAAGTAAACAAGAATATATAAATATGTATACACACATATACATACATATGTGTGTGGGGGGGGGGTATATACTTGTGTGAGGTTAGTTGGTGAAATGCCTCTGGAAAACGATTAAGTTGAGAAAGTGGGTAGACAGAGCCAAAGGTGAGGGGCTGTTGTGATATTAAGTTGAGTCACTAGGGAAGGATCACTGACAAGGGGACAGTCAAGTAACAGAGCAGAGGATAGAAAGTCACATGGATGCCAGTGGGAAGAGCATTTCTGGCAGAGGGAACAGAAAATGCAAAAGTGCTAAGATGGAAACTTGCCTCCAGTGTTCTGGGAACAAGAAAACTAGTGTAGCTGGATTGGAGTGATCACAGAAAAAAGCAGCAGATGTTGATATCAGTGAAGGAGAGGCCAGGTCATATAGGGCCATTGTTAGGACCTTGGCTTTTACTCTGGGTCAGGAAGACGCTGGAGGGTATTCAACAAACAAACAAAGCTTGGTTACCTACAGGTTTCTTCTCTGTTTGGTAGAAAAGGCCTATTTAGTGTCAAGAGCCTTCACAATCTGGGCCTGGCCCATGCTTTCCAGTCCTGGCTTCAATGATTTGGTCTGCTTCAGTACACTGCTCTCTTCCCTGTGATCTGAGGTGCCTTACAAATTTCCATGTCCCGATCCACTCTCTGCCCAACCCTAACATCTATCAAGGGCCATTTCAACTTTTCTCTCCTTCCTGAAGTTTCCTTCCATTTAGCCAGACCATCAATCTTGCCTACTTCTGAATCAAATGGACTTACCTCTGCCTTCTCCAGCTGAGACTTAGCCCATACTTTCTTGTATTTTATTGAATTTTTCATGTATGCCTGCCCTGTCTATCAAAAAACTATAGATTGCACACTTTTGGAACAAAAGCACCGTGTCTTACCCTTCTTTGCAGCCCCCTGAGTGCATGATGACAAGCAGTTTCGTATTACTTGAAACAATCGCCCAGGCTCTCAGCATGTCTGGGTTCCATTTCAAAGGTTTACAATGGACCCTTCTTTCCTAAGGAGTCTCGAAAAGTTACAAATGAATGTGTAACTACATGGTTTGCTCAAGTAACACCACAGAGTTACAGTGTAAGACCAATAATCACAGTCCATTAAATTGGGGTCGCTCAGGGAAAGTGAAGCTCGAGGCCTTGGTGGAGCAATCAGGGGCCTGGAGGCTATGCAAGCCAGGTCCAAGGGCCTTGCCCTGGCCCCAAGAACAAACTGTGATTGTGTTCCCTGCGTTAGTACACATGTTGCAGACATGGAAATGCATTCTTCAGCTCTGCAACTGAATGGCACACTCGGCCCGTGATCCCAGATCCTGTGCAAGGTTAACTAGCTTTCTATAAACATTAACACCCATGGGAACAGCGTGCCGTAATTACCGAGGAATATACCCTGGCCCCTAAGTACTCTGTCAGTTTACAAAACTCATACTAGAGACCAGAGTGCAAATGTAATTTGCCTGGCAACGTTTATAGCAGTCACAGCTCTGTTATCAGGTTGCCTGGGCTGAGGCCACTGGGTTTGTCTGAGTGGAATGCACTTGCTACCACCGGGTGGAGCAGCTCCCAGACAGACACCTGCACTCAGGGCCCAGATTCTTCTTATTTCCTTCCTTCCATTGCTCCCATGGATACTTGGGTGCAAATGAACATGTCTTCATTTTTAATGAAATAAAAAATTATGTTGCTCAGCCCTTATTTCCAGGGGATTTACTCTGAAGTCAGTGACAAAATATATGCCAATTTTTCAAATTCTTATATTAACAGTAACATTGAAGCTAGGATCTCTGGGAATAAGTCGCATCTATGCCATTAAATAGGTATGTGATGTTGGCCATGCCCAACTTTGGATATCCGAATATATGCAGAAATAGGATGCCCTTTTCCATTTTAATATTCTATGGCTGTGTTTCTTTGGGCCTTAGGAATGTACCCGTTTTGTAAATGAAGAAAAGGAGATTGTAGTCATAGTCTCTGGGGCAGAAAAAGAACTTTCAAGATAATCTCATCATTTTTTTCTTACCATCAAGGTAAGACACTGCTACCCAAAGTCTGTTAATCACTTCCTGAAGCCACACAGCCACTTACAGGGCCTAGCCTTTTGATCTTCAGTTCAGAGACTTCCCGTTATACTTAAAACTTTTTTAAAGTAACCTGTCTCAAAGATTTAAATAGATATGTCATAAAAGATGCTATGAAGGATCAATGATAGCACCAAAAAGGTCTCAACATTATGAGGCATCAAAGAAATCCAACTTACAACCACAAAGATGTGAATTAAAAGAAAATCAAAAGACCAACAATACCAAGTGTTGATAAGTTTATGGAGCAACTAGGACATTCATACATTGATGGTAAGAATGAAAAATGGTACAGCCACTTTGGATAATAGTTACAGTTCTTATAAAGTTAATCATAGCCGGGCTCGGTGGTTCAGCCTGTAATCCCATGCCTTGGGAGGCTGAGGTGAGTGGATTGCCTGAGCCTGCGGGTTTGAGACCCACCTGGGCAGGTGAAACCTCATCTCTACAATAAATCAAAAAAAATTAGCCGGGCGTGGTAGCGTGCGCCTGTAGTTCCGGCTACTTGGAAGGCTGAGGCGGAAGGATCGCCGGAGCCCAGCAGGTCGAGGCTGCGGTGGCTAGGAGCAGCCACTGCCCTCCAGTCTGGGCGACAGAGTGAGACTCCAACTCAAAAAAAAAAAAAAAAAAAAGTTAATCATACTCTTAGCATCAGACTCAACAATTCCACTCTAGATATTTACCCAAGAATCATGAAAGCGTGCACACTGAAAATTGCACATATATATCCATAGTAACTTTATTCAGTAACAACTCCAGATTGGAAACAACCCAAAGGACCATGAGCAGGTAAAAATTCTGGTATATCCATACCAGGAAAAACTATTGACAATTTTAAAAAGAATCAAGAATTTAGATGAATTAGGATAAGCTAAAGAAGCCAGACATAGAAGAATTCATACTGTATGATGTTATTTGCATAAAGTTCTAGAAAAGACTGAACCTGGAGTTGAGAGTGAATTCCAAGGGGCATGATCTGGGCTGATGAAAGTGTCCGATGTTTTGTGGATGATGATCAGCACTCATCCAACTGTACATGTAAAATGAGTATATTTCATTGTATTTAAGTTAAGCCTCAGCCAGTAAAATAAAACAGTGCATTGCTCTCAAATCACCACGGCAGTATGCAGGCACAAGAATGTGAGATGCTTACATTTCCATTGAGAGAGTATATCCTCTACCACAGAGAGAGCAGTGGGATGGGCAGGTGATTGGGCATTGTCCCTTGGGTGCTCTGGAAGGCAGGCATACCCCTCCAGACCTGGCTCCAGCCAGACCGTTCTCATGCCCATCAGAGCAATCTCCAAGCCAAGGCAGATATGGAAAAACCACTTTGCCACTTTTATCGCCGATAGAAAGTCCTTGTTTGGTTCAGTGGATATGTGTTTATAAGCCTGTGCTCTGGCATGGTTTAAATTTGTAACGAGGAAGGGGAGATGGCTCTCTGAAAGGAATCAGACTCTTTGGAGAGCAGACATTCCCAGAGGAGGCTGGGCTCTGGAAGGGCTCTTCCAGAGGACGGCCCATTGTATGAAGATGCAGGGTATAGAGCTGAAGAGAAGAAGACCCAGATTCAGGAGTGAAATTCCGTTTGGCAAGGTTTGAAGTTGAAGGCAGAAGGTGTTAACTGGGGGTTTTGATGCTGCAGACACTCTCTTGACCTTGAATCTTCTTTGGTTTCTGACAGTGGGAGAAAGAGGTTTCTTAGTAAAATGTAACTGATATGCACTGAGGATCCACATTTGTGAGTCAATATGCCAGGTGCTTGGGGATGTAAGATGAGTGGAAAATGTTCTTGAGGAAGTATTCAGTCCAGTCTAAAGAAAGATATGCACATACATCATGATTTAGCTCTGCCTCTTGCCTTTTTCATGAAACTGGAGCCCAGTGGAGCCCAGGCACTAGCGACGACACCCCAACCTTAGCAACTGTTGGCCAAGCGTTTCCCCCTGAATTGGCCAGATTTGGCCAGTGTCTCTTCACAGTTCCTTGTGCTGCCCTTTAGCTCCATGCTGTGGAGCTTGAGACCCGTCTCAGCCCTCCTCACCCAGATGATGCATCTGCACCCATTTTTTCCCTAGGCACTGACCTTGTCTTACTCTTGCCCAAGGAATCCCTGATCAGACTAGCCAAGCCTCAAGTGTCTCTTTCCCCCAGCAAGGAAAATAAGTGGATGAACACTAGTAGACCTAGTTCCCAAATTAGGATTCTAGAATATTATACATAGTGAATGGGATCCCCAGATCCATAAATAATGCTCAAAAATATGATCTAGAAATGGAAATTGAGTAAAGCAAATCAAAGTCATACCTCACATTGACATGAGCCTCATACCAGTTGCAATGGCCTGAAGACTTGTGTTCCCCCAAACTCATATGTTGTAATCTTAACCATGAAGGCAGTGTAGTTCTAAGAGGTGGAGTTCTAAGGGATCAAATTAGGTCATGAGGATGGAACCTGGAGCCTTCATGAAGGGATTAGTGTCCTTTTAACAGAGACCCCAGAGAACAAGTCCAAAGAACAAAAACCTCAAAGAGAGACCCCTTTCAAGGGATACTCAAGAAGCTACCATCTGTGAATCAGAAAGGAAGTCCTCACCAGATACCAACTCTACCCTGCTTAGATCTTGGCCTTTCCAGTCACCAAAATTGTGAGGAATAAATTTCTGAAGCCACCCAGTTTATGATATTTTTGTTATAGTATCCCAAACAGACTAAGACATCAGCCATATCTATCTGACAAATGAAAGAGTCATATTGTGCTATAGTGAGATATAGGTTAGTCATATTTCTAAAATACAATTTTCAACATTTTCTCCCCTTCTCAAGAATCTACAATCCTTCCCTATTGCCTGTTGATGCTGAAGGAGCTCTCTGCCCAATCTCTGCTTAGTGTACAAGGGATTGGGCTCAATATGACCTTAGATTGCCTAAGCCTTACACAATTCACTCTGGCAACTGTGTGAACTGTTCCTGTTTAATAGTCGCCCCAGTGATGGCTCAATAATGATCAATCCCAAGGGAGACTTTTCAACTCCCTCTGCCACCTGTCATAAAGGACTTTTCAGAATCCTACCTTGTCGATAGCACGTCTTCACTTGCACGTTCAGGGAAAGTTGCTGAACTTGCTCCAGAGTAATGCAACTCTCCTTGCTTGGCAAGCTAATAAATTCAACCTCCTTGTAGATTACTTTTGGTCTTCAGTTATTTGGCTACCCTGGTTTTAAAAATTCTCTAACACTTAACTTCACCCAACTAAACTGATATCCCAGTTCTGCCTAACATGCGCCTTCTATTTCATTTCAGGCACAGGGCAGTCTGTCCCTTATTCTTCCTTGGCATTCCCCTTGGTCTAGCCTCCTCTGTTTGCTGGGTTCTATGCCGGGTCCTGTGGGTTTGAAGGTGGGGAGACAGAAGCCTGGCCTCAAGGGGCTCTTGGCACTTGAGGAGACAGACATGCAAACAGACACTGAGAGCACCACCATGCCACCATGGCTGCTGAGGAGATGCACAAGAAGCCCCCAGTGCCCAAGACTGCCTGGCTCACTGCAACCTCCATGGCTTGGTGTTCAAGGAGATGCCTCAAACCTACCCATCATTTCAAGGTCTACCTCATTCAGTTCTTTTCCTTCGTTGAGACATCTTGAACTCACCCAGCCCAAAGGATTCTCTTTATTTTCTGACTTCCTAATACTTTTATGCCACAAATCTTAACACAATTCTTTTTGTTTTATTTTTTAAACTATTATTATTATTTCTTTATTTCAATAGCTTTAGGAGTTACAAGGAGTTTTGGTCTGGGCTTTAACTAACATTTAATTCTGAATTATTGTTTCTTACCTCTCTTATTGCCAGTCCATGGAGTCAGGCCTTGGCCTTCTCCTCATCATTGTTCCCGCTCTCCCTTCTCTCTCCAGGACCAAGTAGAGTGCTCGTAAATACTTGTTGGTTGACCATTGATGTACTTTTAGTTCACAGGACATTATTGGAATATTACTACTTCCTTGTGGTTCCCCAACATCTGCTCTCCATTTTTAATCACTGCTCAATGAGTCAAACACTGGGAATGATGGTATTAGGTTACAGTTAATTCATTACTCTTCATTGTGTATTAAAGTCTCTTCCAACATATGGTGGGAGCTGCCCGTTTCTGGCAGGAAGGTCTGTGAGTACATGGACCACATTTTAGAGGGTGTTTTATGGTGGGGCCATTGTTGGTACTGTTTGCTTTTTCCATCATCTGCCTTGATTTTCAGTACATGTCATTGCTGTAAAAATTCACTGTGGTTAAAAAAGTCTAGGTCTTCTTTTCAAGTCCTGGTTTTATCTGCACATTTCCTAGAAGTAGCTCATTAGTAAAATATCTGTGTGCCATGGGGCACATCGGTGGAGAGTCACTATTCTTGGGAAGAAGAGAGGCAGAGGACAGGCTAAATCTTAGTAAGGATTTGGACTGACCATCAGACTTGGGATGCTAGAGATCCCGAATGGACTGGCTGTTTGAGAAACAGTAACAATCCCAAAGAGAGGTTTAAATGGAAAATAACGCTTTTTGAGGATACAAATATATAATGAGAGTATTTTAGATTTTTAGTATTCAATCTTTATTAATCAATACTATCGATAATTCAATCACTTTAACAACTTCTACCCCTGATTTATTTAGAAAAGAGAAAAATTAATGAATAACTGAAAAACCATGGTCAAATTGATTTGGTGCCTCCTTTACAAGCAATTGTCACATTGTGTTGTTCTTCATGTTTATGTAGGAGTTTAGGAACAGTCTTCTGGGAAGCTCATGGACTTCATGAAGACAGGTCTCTGTCTTTCCATCTCTGTATCTGCAGAGACCTTGACTTGATAGTGGGACCAAAGCAACCCCACATCAGTCGTTGGGAAAAAGGGCCAAGATGATCTCTTCCTGTTCCTTCTGGGAATTAGCATCAATTAAGGGGAATATTTGTTAAATCAAATTTGACCCAAATCTAAACAAGTCACATCCCTTCATATTATTCTTCACACTGGTTAATCTGAAGATACCAAATAATAAATATTAATAATTTTCCACCTGTGTATATTTAGCTCCTGATACTCTTCATCTAACAAAGACAAATGTAAAACCATGAAGAAAACTATACACACATTTATGCAAAGGAGTGTTCATTAGAGTACAACTTATATTAGTAAAAATTTAGAGAACATCTTATCTCCAACAATGAAAAAATGAATTATAGACCACCTATATGATAGAAAATATTAGACATCATGGTATCAAAGAATATCCAGGAATTATGAAATGCCCATATACCAATAAATAAAAACAAAGTCAGGCTCTGTGGTGCATGCCTATAGTCCCAGCTTCTGGGGAGGCTGAAGCAGGAGAATCACTTGAACCCAAGAGTTCAAGTTCAGCCTGGGCAACATAGTAAGACCCCCATCTAAAAGATAAACAAATAAATACATATAACAAGTAATAAAAAATGTAATAAATTCTAATTTTAGAAAAATATATACAAATGATATTAGTGGCTAATGCCAGCATTATGTATTACTTTTATTTTCCTTTCCATAATTTTTAGTATTTCTAGTTTGATTTTCATTTTGTTTTATGTTATTGCTGCTATAACAATTTCCTTTTCTTTTCTTTTTTTTTTTTGTTATTGACAGTGGGGCTTCCTGTTTTTTATTTATTTGTTTATTTTTATCTGCCTGTTCCATTCTTTTTTTTTTTTTTTTTTGAAAGCAGGATTTATTAAGAGTACAGAAAAGCTCCCACAGTGGGAGGGGACCCGAGAGGGTTGCCTTCATTCTTTTACTTTAGATCTCAGGTATAGATTTTAAATAGTTTTTAATGTCTATTGGAAACAACACAATACACACTTTTTTCTTTACTAAATATGAGAATCTCTTTCTTTAATAGGTGAATTAAATCTCACATTTATTTTGATTACTTAAATTTTAATTTTGCATTTTCCATTCACAAGTTTTTTTCCCCCATGTTTTTGATACGATTTGCCTTCTGTTGAATTAATCGAACTTCTTATATTTTCCTCTTTTTTTTACTTTCTACTGATTTGAAAATAATGCATCATATTTATATGCTTCTAGCTATCACCTAAAATTTCCGACATCTATACTGAACTTTATGTATTGCTAACAAAGACTGTGATTAATACCTTTGTCATTCCCATGAACATATTAAAAAAGCATGCTTTTATTTTTTTCCTCAACTTTTATCTTCCTGTCTTGCATATAATTTTATTGAAAATTTTACTTCTGCTTTGTTTTTTAACAAAAGCATTAATAGTAATAATCAATTTTTATTCCTATTCATGCCCATTTTAAATTCCTGACGTGATGTTAATGTTTTGTGTTCACCATTGCTTCTTGCATTTTATTTCTTCCCTTTTAAAAAAAACAATGTACATAAATTAAAAAAAAAATGTAAATTCTGTTAATATTTACAGATCTAAATGTCTTTATTTTTCTTTCATTCTTTTAAAAGTTATTTTGAATTTTTAAATATGTTAAAGATGCAGAAAAGTGCAAGTAATAATATAACTGACTTTAAGTTAATGGTTTTCAATTTTTGCTTCATATATTTTTGTAAAAGCTTGTATACATTGAGCTAAAATTCCACTTCCCTATCATCATTCTTATGCATGTTTCCTTAAATAATGTATATACAGTATTGCTTTGTATCATAATGTACTTACCCTAGTAGCTTTTTTTCACTAATCATGTGTCTTTGAAATTTATCCCTGTCATCAACAGGGATATACACAGTTCCAGTTCATTTATTTTGCCTGCTAATTAATAGCAATATTGCAGTGTAAATAAGCCACCATTTAATTGTCCATTCCCTCACTGAAGGACAGTTGGCCCATTTGCACATCTCACTGTTACACACAATGTGGCTATGAATTTCGTTGTAAATATTTGTTAAGTTGGACACCTGTGAGAATTTCTCTGGGGTACAAAGTTATTTTGTTGTAGAGTACACATCTTTAGTTAGAGTAAATAATGTCAAAATTAGTTGTTCTAAATTACGTTCCTATCTGTACTGTATCAAAGTTGCCATTTTCTCGTAGATGATTTTACTAGATTGTTTAATTCTTTTCAAATAATGGGCAAGTTATGGTATCAAATTGATATTTTCCTCTTTTTTTTTACTTTCTACTGATTTGAAAATAATGCATCATATTTATATGTTTCTAGCTATCACCTAAAATTTCTGACATCTATACTGAAATTTATGTATTGCTAACAAAGCCTATGATTAATACCTTGGATGGAATTGGAGAATAACATCCTAAGGGAAGTAACACAGAAACAGAAAAGCAGACATTCTCACTTATAAGTTGTATTTGTATGTTTTAGAGGCAGGGTTTGCTTTGTTGCCCAGGCTGGACTTGAACTCCCTGGCTCAAAGCAATCTTCCCACTTCGGCCTCCTGAGTAGCTGGGTCTGCAGGCCCACCACCATGCCCAACTCTAATTACTGTCTCTAATTGAGTTTTCCTGATTACTAATGGGCCTGAGCGTCTTTCCATATGTTAATTAACCCTTTGGGTCTTTTTCAGGGGATTGTTTCTTAATAGCCTGCCTATTTCTCTCTTTCCTTGTTTACCTTTTATTATTATTTTAGGAGTTCTTTATAAATTTAGAATACTGTAAACTAACTGGACAGCACCCCTTTGAAAGTTTGTCTCTGTCTCATATTTTTGATTTTGTTATTCTGGATTCCTTACTAGATGAATGTTGGAGTACAATATTGCTTTCTCCTGTCCAGGTCTCTTAATTTTCTCCCTTTCTTCTTTTTTTAATGTCTTATCTGTTTCTATGTTTTCTGTGTGATTTATTTAGTTATATTTTCTAATTAACTAATTTTCCTCTGCCAATTCTGCTTTTTAACCTACTAATTTATTGTATTCAGTAAAAAAATATACGTAGTAGATGATGCATTAGGTAGTATTCTAAGGTTTGGGGCTTAAACAATAAACAAAGCAGACAAAAAAACAAAACAAAAATAACAACAACAAAACTCCCCCCCAAAACAAAACTCTGCTCTCATGGACATTTATACTAGGTAAAATTAAATTGAGCTTTAAATTATATTGGCTATATTTTTAAGATATATTATTTGTTTATTTTAATTTCAGTAGTTTTAGGGGATACAAATAACTTTTGGTTACATGGTTGCATTGTATAGTGGTGAAGAAGTCTGGGCTTTAAGTGAACCCACCTTTTACCTATGCATATTGTTCCCAATAGATGATTTTTCATCCCTCTGTCCCTTTCTCCCTCCCCTTTCTGAGTCTCCAATGTCCATTATGCCATTCTTTATACTTTTGCAGATCCTATTTTAGTTCCAACTTATAAGTGAGAATGTCTGCTTTTCTGTTTCTGTGTTACTTCCCTTAGGGTGTTATTCTCTAATTCCATCCAAGTTGCTGCAAAATACATTATTTCATTCTTTTTGACAGCTGTCTAGTATTCCAAGGTATGTGTATATGTTAATATATCTACACATAGATGTAGATATATAGACATGAGTTCTTTGTAGATTCTGGATAATAGTCCTTTGTCAGATGTGTAGTTTGTGAATATGTTTTCCCATTCTGTAGGTTGTGTTTTTGCTCTGTTGATTATTTATTTTGCTGTGCAGAGCTTTTGGTTTCATTAAGTAAATCCCATTTCTTTATTTTTGTTTTTCTTGCATTTGCTGTTGGAGTTTTAGCCTTAAATTCTTTTCCTGGGCCAATGAATAGAAGAGTTTTTCCTAGGTTTTCTCTAGGATGTTTATAATTTCAGGTCCTAAGTGTAAGTCTTTAATCCATCTTGAGTTAATTTTTGTATATGGTGAGAGATAGGGATCAAATTTTATTTTTCTTTATGTAGCTATCCAATTATCCCAGCACCATTTGTTGTCTAAGATGTTCTTTCCTCAGTGTATGTTTTTGTCTGCTTTGTCAAAGATCAATTGGTTGTAGGTATTTGGGTTTATTTCTGGATTCTCTATCCTGATCCATTGGTCCATGTGTCTGCCCTTTACCAGTACCATGCTGTTTTGGTTACTATGGTCAGGTAATGTGATGTCTCCAACTTTGTTCTTTTTGTATAGAATTACTTTGGTCATTCTGACTCTTTTATGATTCCATATGAATTTTAGAATTGTTACTTCTAATTCTGGAAAAATGACATTGGCAGTTTGATAGGGATTGCATTGAACCTGATTACTTTGGGCAATATGGTCATTTTAACAATGAATTCTTGCAATTCATGAGTATAGGATATTTTTCCATTTGTTTGTGTCCTCTACAATTTCTTTGATCAGGGTTTTATAGTTTTCCTTGTAGAGATCTCTCACTTCCTTGGTTAAATATATTCCTAGGTATTTCAGTTTTTGGGCCACTTTGGTAAATGGAATTGAGTCCTTGATTTGATTCTCAGCGTGATTGCTGTTGACGTAGAGCAGTGCTACTGACTTGCGTGTGTTGATTTTGTATCTCGAAACCTTATTTAATTCACTTATCAAGTCCAGCAGTCGTAGAGGAAGTTTCAGAATTCTCTAGGTATAAGAATTTTTCACTAACCCCAGAAAGAATGGCCACCATTAATAAAACAAACAACAACAAATGCTGGCAAGGATGCAGAGAAAAAGGAATGCTTCTACACTGCTGGTGGGAATGCAAACTAGTACAGTCTCTTTTGGAAGACAGTGTGGTGATTTCTGAAAGAACTAAAAATTGACCTTCCATATGACCCAGTGATCCCCCTATTTGGAATATACCCGGAGTAACTCAAGTCATTCTACAAAAAAGATTCCTGCACATGCATGTTTGTTGCAGCTCTATTCACAATAGCAAAAACATGGAGAAACACCCATGCTGCCCATCAAAACCTGACTGCACTTTTAAAACGTGGTACATATACACAATGGAATATTATGCAGCCATAAAGAAGGACAAACATACAGACTTCACAGCAACTTGGATGGATTTAGAATCTATCATACTCAGTGATCTATCACAGAAACAAAGAACAGAATACCATATGTTCTCACTCATGAGCAGACCTTGAACAATTATCATAATATTATAAGAAAGGGATGGCAATAGTGGGAAACTGCCAGGGGAGGAGGGGTTGTGATTGGAAGTTGAAGGAAACTGCCAGGGATGGGAGGGACACACCTCATCAACAAGTATACCTGCATAATGAACGTTTGTGCACCTAACCCTGAATTGTACCCCACATCTTTAAAATAAAATTTTTAAAAAGAATTTTTAAACATTATTTATTAATTCTCCAGATATAGATCATATTGCTGGCACAGATAGTTTGATTTCTTCTTTTCCGATTTTAATACACTTTATTTTCTTTCTTTTGTTTGATTATTCTGGCTAAGACATCCAATATTATGTTGAATAGGAGTGGTGAAAGTGGGCATTTTTACCTTCTTCCATTTTTGTGGCAGACTGTTCAATTTTTCTCTGTTAAGGATGACACTGAGTGTGCGTTTGTCATATATGACTTTTATTATTTTGAGGAATGTTTTCTATGCCTATTTTACTGAGGGTTTTTATCATGAAGGGATGCTGAGTTTTATCAAATGCTTTTTCTGCATCCATCTATTTAAATGATCAAATGATTATTGTTTTAAATTCTGTTTATGTGGTGGATCATGTTTATTGACTTCTGTATGTTGAATCATCTCTGTATCCCTGGGATAAAACCCACTTGATCATTTTTTACTGTTTATTTTATGTGCTGTTGAATTTGGTTTGCTAATATTTTCTTGAAGATTTTTGCATCTGTGTTCATCAGGAATATTGGTTTGTAGTTTTCTTTTTTTGTTGTTTCTTTTCCTGGCTTTAGTATTGGGGTGATGATGGCTTTATAGAATAAGTTAGGGAGAACTCCTTCCTCTTCAATCTATTGAATAGCTTCAACAAAAAAAAACTAGTTCTTTTTTGTAGATCTTATAGAATTATGCTATAATTGTCAAGTTTTGTACTTTTTTGGGGGGGAGACTTCTAATTACTGTTTCAGTCTTCCTACTTATTATTGGTCTGTTTATTGTTTGTATTTCTTCCTGATTCAAGATTAAGGAGTTATGTATTTTCAAGAACTTATTCATTTTTTTTCTAGATTGTCTAGTTTGTTTGTGTAGAGGTATTAATAATCTCAGATAATCTTTTGATTTTCACCATATTAGTTGTAATGTCTCCATTTTCATTTCTGATTGAGCTAATTTGAATCTTCTCTCTTCATTTCTTAATCTAGTTAGCGATCTATCAAATTTGTTATCTTTTCAAAGAAACAACTTTTTATTATTAAATTTTATTGTAGAGATGTTGAGTACAAGTGAGGATTAACTACACAAGTAGGCTGCATGCTTGTGAAGTTTGGGCTTCTCACTGACCCTCACTCCCCCAGGTATAGGATGGTATACTTTGTATTGTTATGTCCCACCTCCACCCTCGTCCTTCCCTCCCTCTCTCCCCTAGCAGTGCCCAGCAACTGCCAATCCTTTCCTTGTGCTAATGTGATTAATGTTCAGGGCTCACTTATGAGTGAGAACATGTGACATTCAGTTCTTTGTTTCTGTGATAGATTACTTAGTACAATGTCTCCAACTCTGTCCAATATCCTGTGAAGTCCATGATTTTGTTCTTATTTATGACTGTGTAATACTCCATTATGTATATGTACCATATTTTCTTTATCCAGTCCACTCTCAATGGACAGTAGGGTTCCACGTTTTTGCTATTGTGAATAGTGCAGCAATAAACTTGTGTGCAAACGTCTCTGCTTTTTGTACAATGATTCAAGTTCCTCCAGGTATATTCCCAGGAGAGGGATTGTCAGATCATAGGAAAGGTCAGTTTTTAGTTCTTTTAGGAACTGCCATACTGCTTTTCATAAGGTTAAACTGGCTTGTACTCCCACCAACAGTTTAGAAGCACTCCCTTTTCTCTTCTTCATCTGTTGTTTTTTGACTTAATGATGGCCATCCTCACTGGAGTTAGGTGATATCTCATTGTAGTTTTGGTTTGCATTTCTCTGATAATTAGTGAGGCTGAGCACTTTTTTTAATGTGACTGTTGGCTGCTTGTATGTCTTCTTTTGAGAAGTATCTGTTCATGTCCTTTGCCAACTTTTCAGTGGAGTTGTTTGTTTTATTCCTTTTCACTTTGTTTGAGTTCCTTGTAGATCCCGGATGAAAGAATCAACTTTCTGTTTTACCAGTCCTTTCTAATATCCCCTCCTCCCATTTTATTTAGTTCTGTCCTAATCTTTATTATTTATTTTCTTCTGCTAGGTGGGTTTGGTTTGTTCATGTTTTTCTAGTTCTTTAGGTTTGACATTAGGTTGTCAATATGTGATCTTCTAGCCTTATTAGTGTAGGCCTCAAGTGGTATAAATTTTCCTCTGAGCACAGCTTTGGCTGTGTCCCAGAGGCTTTGATGATTTGTTTCATTGTTGTTAGTGTTAAGGAATTTTTCAATTTCCATCTAGATTTCATTGTTGACCCAAAGATCATTCAGGAGCAAATTGTTTAACTTCCATGTTTCTGTTTGGTTTTGCAAGTTCTTCTTAGATTTAATTTCTAGGTTTTTTTTTTGGCACTGTGGTCTGAGAAGGTCCTTAATATGATTTTGATTTTTTTTAATTTATTGAGATTTGATTTGTGTTCTATCATATGGTCTGTTTGGAGAATGTTCCATGTAATGGTGAGAAAAAAATGTATGTTCTATAGTTTTGAGATGGAATGTTCTGTAGATGTCTGTTAGACATTTGCTTTAGGGTCTGGTTTAACTCCAATATTTCTTTGTGGTCCTGCCTTGATACTCTATTATTGTCAATGGAGTGTTAAAGTCTCCCACTATTATATTGCTCTCCTCTCTCTCTCTCTATTTTAAGTCCGGTAGAATTTTTTTTTTTTTATAAAGCTTGGTGCTCTGGTGTTAGTGCATATATGTTTACAATTGTTATGTCTTCTTGTTGGGTTGATTCCTTTATCATTTTACAGTAACCATCTTTGTCTTTTTTATTGTTGTTAACTTAAAGTGTGTTTTATATAATATGAGAATGGCTGCTCCTGCTTGTTTTTGGTTTCCATTTATGTAGAATATTTTTTTCCACCCCTTTACCTTACCTTGACTCTATAGGAGCCCTTGTGTCCAAAAATCCCAGACATTTGAATTGTAATTTTTTTTATCCATTCTACCGGCATTTATCTTTTTAGTGGGGGCATTGAGATCATTTTCATTCAGGGCTAATAATAAACTGTAAGGTACTATTCAATTCATACACTGGTTGTTATCTGGTTGCTCTATTTATTTATTTTTCTCTATTGTGTTTGTGTTCTATAAGTCCTGTAAGCTTTATGATTTCCAGTGGTTTTTTTTTTTTTTGAGTTGGAGTCTCACTCTGTCGCCCAGACTGGAGTGCAGTGGCCGCTCCCGGCCACTGCATCCTTGACCTGCTGGACTTCGTTGATCCTTCCGCCTCAGCCTTCCAAGTAGCTGGAACTACAGGCGCGTGCTACCACACCTGGCTAATTTTTTTATTTATTGTAGAGATGAGGTCTTGCCAAGTTGCCCAGGCAGGTCTCAAACCCGTGGGCTCAGGCAATTCACTCACCTTGGCCTCCCAAAGCGTGGAGTTACAGGCTGAGTCACTGAGTCCGGCCTCCAGTGTTTTTCTACTGATGTATTTCAAGTCTTTGTTTTAGTATTTAGAGCTCCTTTGAGTATTTCTTATATAGCTGATCCAATATGACATATTCTCTCAGAGTTTGCTTGTCTAAGAAAAAATTCATTTCTTTTTCACTTACGAAACTTAGTTTTGTAGAGTACAAACTCCTAGGTTGACTATTATTCTGTTTGAGAAGATTAAAGATGGGCTTTCAATCTCTTCTGACTTATAGGGTTTCTTCTGCGAAATCTGTTGTTAATCTGACAGGTTTATGTTTCTAAGTTACTTGATGCTGTTGTCTCATTTCTCTTAAAATTCTTTCCTTCACATTAACTTTGTATAACTAGATGATGATATGCCTTGCGATGACTTTTTTGGCAATGAATTTTCTGGGGGCTCTACAGACCTCCTTTATCTGGATATTTAAATCTCTGGCAAGGCCCAACAAGTTTTTCTTCATTCTTCCC
Source organism: Tarsius wallacei (assembly GCA_963574415.1). Lineage (NCBI taxonomy): Eukaryota > Metazoa > Chordata > Mammalia > Primates > Tarsiidae > Tarsius > Tarsius wallacei. Next base: position 10,122 of record CAUYQG010075079.1, on the reverse strand, counting down.
TAAGATAGGTTTTCCAAACCTGTTGTTCCCTCTTCTTCTTCAGGAACACCTATAATTCTTGGGTTTGGACATTTTACACACTTCCACGTTTCTTAGAGCCTTTTTTTTTTTTTCTATTTTCTTGATTCTTTTTTCTTTATTGTTGGATGATTGGGTTAATTCAAAAGCCTTGGCTTCAAGTTCTGAGATCCTTTATTTGACTTGTTCCAGTCTATTGTTAAAACTTTCTACTGTATTTTGTATTTCCCTAAATGATTCTTTTACTTTTTCAGAATTTCAGCTTTTTTTTTAAGGTGTCTATCTCTTTGGAGAATTTTTCTTTCATTTTCCAAATAATTTTTTAAAAATTTCTTTATGTTGGTTTTCAACTTTCTCCTGAATCTCATTGAGCAATTTTATAATCAGCATTTGAATTTATGTCCTTGGAATTTCAAATATTTCATTTTGGTTAGAGTCCATTGCTGAAGAAGTAGTGTGGTCTTTTGTGGGTATTCAAGAGCTCTGCTTTTTCATATTGTCAGAATTATTGTTCTGATTCTTTCTCATTTGGGTAGACTTTTTCTTCTTATTTGAGGTTGGCATGGGGTTGACATAGGCACTGTAGGGTTCCCTTGGTTATATATAGCCTTGATGTGGTAAGTTTCTCAGTTGCTATTGATAGCTGTTCTGTGCTTGGTACCTGCACAGGCTCAAGGAATCCTGAGTGGCAGAAATCCTTTGGATAGTGGAGTTAGCAGGGGTCTTGGATCAGACCCTCCACAACACTTAGATATTGTAGCAAATGCAATGGGCTGTGCTATTGACCTCCAATCAAGAGATGGTGCTTGCAGTAGACAGATGACTGCAATGATAGATCTAGGCTTTTGCTTGCCACGTGTTGCTCCAAGGAAATGCCCAATCGACCTAAGAAGTGGGCAGAGCTGTGGGGATTACCCAAATTTTCTCTGTTTTGAGCCTTCAAGTGGGGTGTGGGGAAAAAGAGCTCAAGCTCCCCAACTGTGTACACTCTTGACTTCCCCCATGGGGATTGGGAGTCTCTGACTACTGAGGTAATGGTGTTATACAGAGGTGGCACAAAAGAGTTTATATCGGGAGTAAAAGATTCCTGGGGCAACAAGTTCCACCCAGCTCCCCTGCCTTAACTTCAGGCAGTCTGCATTCCTAATGTCAAAGTGCTGCTGGCCTCAGGTATTCTCACTGCTGCTCACCCTATCCAGGAACTGTCTGTCACCTTGGAGTTTGCCTTTGGGGCCTGTCCTCTTCAAGACCAACTGAGAAGTGGCTGCCATCAAGGGTTGAGTTCCTAGAATATGGCAGCTAGAGCTGCTCAGGGTTTTTTCTTTTTTTTTCCTGCACTAGTCCACATGGGTTTCTGCAGAGCACAGGTGTTGGTAAGGCAGCTACCTTTGAGGGACTAGAGTGCTGCAGGGCTTAGGAGGTCCCCCAAATCTGTGCCAGGAGCACAGCATTCCTGAATTGCCCTCATTCATCTTCTCCACTCTGTCTGGAGGCTTCCCATGATCTGTACCATGATCCAGGCAAGAATCTTGCCAGTTACAACCTAGATTGACTATTTTTTCTCTTCTTTGCGCTATGTGGCTACTATGACTTCTTTCATGAGTCATGGGGCATGCTGATGGTCCCTCTCCTCTCTGGGTGCTGAGGAAACTTTCTCCACGTTCATTTACTCCATAGGAGAAACACTCTATCTGCCTCTAGTCCACCATCTTAATCTCTTCTTTCTATTTTTTGGAACATGGTCTTGCTCTGTTGCCCAGGTTGGAATGCAGTGGCAAGATTATAGCTCACTATAGCCTTGAACTCCTGGACTTAAATTGTCTTCCCACATCAGCCTCCTGAGTATTTGAGACTACAGATGTATGCCTGCCACCATGCATATCTTTTTTTTGAAACGAGATCTTACTATATTGCCAAAGCTGGTCTCAAACTCTTGGCCTCAGGCAATTTTCCTGCCTCAGCCTCCTAAAGCACTGTGATTATAGGTGTGAACCACCATGCTTGATTTTGGCTATACATTTTATTTGCAGGATTTCTAATTATTTCTTTTAAAACTGTTTTTCAAATAATTTCTTACCATTGAATAGAAGATTCACTTATTTTCTTTATCTTTATTTCTTTAACAATATTAACATTGATTTAATTTTCTCTTTGGATTTTTCTCTAGTCCTTTGGGTGTATCATTTGGTTCCTCATCTGCTGACTATCTTTCAGAACTGAGTGTTTCTTTGTGTGTTTTGTAATTTTTGACTGTCAACTCTTCCTTAGTAGAATTTCAGCCTGTAAACTAAATTAGAAAAATATCATAGACTGGAGATAGGGAAGTCTTGCAAAATTGTCTCTGCTTCCATCTTGAGATCACTAGACCACATCCGTATTCAAGTTATTTCTCTACTCTGGGCTCTGTTTCACAGTGCATAGTGTGAGTTCCTTTCCCAATCAGTACATAGCAGAGATCATTGTTCCAATTTCTCATAGGTTATTCTATTTCTACCTATTTCATGGGGTGTGCTTACTTCCTAGGATGGTGGGTAAAGATTTCTTCTGCTTCAGAGATGAGGAAGTTCTATTCATACTTCTGATATGCACTGTGACTTTGCACCACAGGGAAGTAAAAACTGCTTTCTCTAAGTCATCAATTCAATCCAGGTCCCTCCAGTGACTGAAGTATCGAGTGCACTCCCTCTTTGATTCTAGACTCTGGAAATTGTATATTTTTAAATGTAAATATTTATTATTTAATTAAAACATATTTTTCACACATGTGTGTGTTTTGAATGATGGTACTGAGGGAGGAAAATGCTGAGCATGTGTCTTGCCTGGAAGTCCAAAAATTTTCTGTAATAAACATATGGTGTTATTATGCTTAAGAAAAATATCATGCAAAGTAGAATCATGCAGTATAGAAAAAAAAGTGAGGTTTGGGAGAGACAATTTAAGAATGAACCAGAGATTGGTTGATTGAAAAGAAAGTAGTAGGAACTGGATAAAGAATGAGGACTTTAGGAGACAAGCATCCAACAATGTCCCAAGTTTCAACTCTCAACAGTCCTATATAACATCATTCCATACTTACAATTCCAAATCTATATCCCTATCTTCAATCCAGGCTTTTCTAGTGAGTTCCAGGTCTAGGTTTACAAAATGCTTCTTTAGTATATGTACAAGATAACTTCTACCCGGTAACTTTAAGTTTTGTTTACCATGAACAAAACTGGTTTTATAATCCCTTCCTCTCTTCAGTATTTCCAATTATCTCTTTCTTCTATAACCTTTCATTTGTTGCCTGTGACAGTTGATTATACCCCAAGTTAGAAAGTTAATCTACACTTTTCTCTGCTCCTCATTCATATCACTCTGAATTTTGGCACTAAATCTTGATAATGCCACTCCTATATGTTTCTTGACTACTTTTCTTTTCCATCCCTACTACCATTGAGCTGTGGTAATAGCTGACGTCTGTCACTTATCACCTGTATAGGAGCCACAGCCTCATCACTGATCTCCCTTTCTCTACTCTTTCTTATCTTCAATTTATCCTCCGTCCTGCAGCCAGAATGGCTTTCTAACATACTAACCTAATTATGTTGCTTCTCTGCTCATGTCAGAGACAGCTGACCACAAAAGGTTGATGCTTCCCTTTCTTAGTGTTGAGTGGTTGCCTGCAGAGACAGGAGCATATATCCCCAGCCCCTCCTTGCGTCTATGTTGAGCCTTATGATTACTTCTTGCCAATGAGGGGTGAACAGAAATGTGTGTGTGTGTGTGTGTGTGTGTGTGTGTGTGTGTGTGCGCGTGTGTTTTCTGGACTGAAGTTAATTATTGCTACACATTCCCGGACAGGATCTTTTCTCAAGCACAGCAATTCTGGGAGCTACGAGTGAAGATGGCACGTTAATAAGGTTTATGGAGTCTGAGTTCTTGAATTCTTTCTTAGGTGAAAGCCATCTAACAAATAACATCCTCATTGGACTGTACTATGAATAAGAAATCATTTTTGTTGTGTTCATCCACTTCAAATTTAGGGATTATTTGGTTCAACAGCTAGTGTTACCTTAACGAATATGTTGATGAAATCATAAAATTTCTCTAAAAGTAACTTCAAAATTGCATAGAGCAATGCATAAAGCTTCTCATGACCTGGCCTCCACCTACTTGTGTTGTCAAATCACTAATTACTACTCTTCTTCCTAATGTTCATGCCAGCTCCCTATAGGTAGCCCCAAGTATGCTTTCTTCTGTCTTGCCTCTGCAAGGTTTCTTCAACTTGGGATGCTTTTTCATTCTTCCCCTTGTTTGTGCTTCTTTTTTCTAAGACTTAGCTCAAACATTTGCTCTTCTGGGAGGCCTTCTCTTACTATTTATTCACTAAGATTTCTTCTCTCTATTCCCTGCCATGTGTCAAACTTGATAAGATACTTTTAAGTTTGTTCACATAACATTTTTTATACTTAAACATTTTGTGGGTGTGTTTCCTCATAACTAATGTATAATCTTCTTGAGGAAAGTGACAGCTGTCTCTCCAATATCTCAGCACCTAGCAAAGGTCAACAAGGGTCAACTACATCACAAGTTTAATGTGAATTCCTCAAAACTATTAGCTGAGTAGAATTGAATCTGTAGTCTTGGAGATGAAGACTGAATGGAAAAAAGAAAGGATTATAGAAACGAAGAGGAAAAATGGTGAGAGCTGGACTAAGGAAGAGTGCCAGGGGAAGGGGTTTGCTTCTCTGGTTTGGTGGAGAGATATCTATGAGACTAAAGCATAAATGGTAAGTGGTTTGTCCTTCTAGTTCAGCTAGAAAGTACCCATCATCCTGAAGGACAAGGATTCAGATGGTCTACTAGAGTCAAGTAAGTTAGGAGTAAAAAGTCAGAGAGAAGAGAAGGTTAAGCCCAGTGACTTAGCTGTTTACTTATATATCCTTTGTAATAAAATATGCCTTATACTCTAGGTCACTGCTGACTTACCAAAGATGCAATTATTAAGCAAGAGCAGAGGCATATGCTTTGTTTTCATAGTCACATGCTAACAAAGAAGGTGCTTGACCTTGAAAGGTGATGGTAGTAGTAGAATGGACCAACAAGAAATGAGAGGTCACCTTCCACGTGAAGACACTCTTGGTTCTTTCATGAGAGAACTTGCATTTTGTATAATCTGTATTTTTCACTCTTGGTAAAAGTAAGGAAATCAAGGACATACAACTATATTGAGTATGGTCAGTTAGTGATGGATTCAGGTGGGCCACAGCTCAGTGTGCCCGGCCTTCCCTCTACTGCTCTGTGCAGATCAAAGAATCTAACACATGACAGGAAGTCTAATAATAAGGAATGAAGTTTTGTGTTGATTGATCCAGCAGTTCAATAATTCATCAGGGACATAGGTTCTCATAGCCTCTTTGCTTTGCTTCTCATAACGAAGGCTTCTGCCCAGGGCTGGCTCCCCTTACAAACTGTAAGATTCAGTGATAGGGGAAAAAAAGGAGTCCCTCCCCCAATCCTGAAACAAACTCTTCCCTTCAATCTAGTTGTCACGTGTTTGCTCTGGACCAATAACTGTTGCTGGAAGAATGCCATGCCCTGATTGACTTCAGTCTAGGCTCCTCAAACATTTTGATTGGATTATCATGCTTGCCTTTGATTAATCAATACTCATGTCATTCTTGGAACTGGAATTATGTCCTAAAGCATCATGGATACAAAAAATTGGAGGAGTAGTGGAGAGCATGTTGGACAATTTAGCACAGAGTCTGGTATGCAGATTTTGTGGAGAGGGAGTGGGGAGAGAGGGGGAGAGAGAAAGAGAGAGGGAGAGTTTGATTGAGTAATTTATTTTTTGGCACCATGCACTGGACTCAATGATACAATAGAGAACATCCACCTTAATACTTAATTGATAAGGAGACACCACCTTTTGTTTAAGTGCTGGCTGAGCACCAGCCAGAAAGAAAAGGAGTGGAATTATTTTTGCTATTCTCTCTTCTTCCCATTCTTCCTCCTTTATCGTCCTCCTCGTCCTTTTTCTTTTCAGCTCTTTGTTTACTTTTAAAAGAGAACTAAGAGACCATCACCTCCCAACTTATTCCTAAGATCACCTCAAAGAGCAAAAAGTTAAACTAAGTAAAAAACAAACTTATTCTCAAGCAGATCACTTGTTTGGAACTACATCTAAATGCTATTTAACCACCATGTGATGCACCTCCCACCTCTTTTTTTAAAAATACATTCCTGCTAGATGCTAAGAGCTTGGAAAAGTGACCGTGTTAAGTCCAAGCGCATACTAGAATAAATTAAACAATGCGGTTAAGGAATTTAAATAAATATGGCATGATTTTGCAGAAGTGGTAAAGTATAGTTTTAAGGTAGAAGTCTTTGGTTTGAGGCTATTAATTGGAAGTGATCTTCATAAGTATCCTGGACTACAGACAGGCTTTTAAAGGCAAGAGAAAGGATAAATTTGGTATTTTGAACCAGGTAGTATGAGGGCCTGTTATTAGCAAATGGGTCTTTTAAAAACCTGGAATGTTTTACAGGGTGTGCTGCATAATTTAGTTTGCAATGATGTTTGGATAAGAGTTATTTAAAATATCCTATGGGAAACTGATGAAATATTTTGATTACAGAGAGAGTGAGATGAATAGATAGCTACAAGTGAAACTTCCAAAAAGGATAAATGACCATGTTATTTGAGTGTGAGAAAAAATAAAATGATTGGTTGTGGGCTTAGATTTTAGTGTTGACTAATCTACAAATCTTCTGCATACTTTGGTAAGCTTGACATCCGCAGTAGACTTCAGTTTTCTCCTTAGGGCAACATTTACAATATATTCAAGAAAGGTTTCATAAATTCTTCTGAGAGTGCTCTCGGTTATGGCCCTCAGCACTTGCAAGGTGTTGTGGGCATTCTCTACACCCAGTCCAGTCTTCTGCTGGGATTCCTGAAGATGGTGAGTGTCATTTGGAGGCACATTAAGGGAGCAAAAAAGCTGTAACCGGCTTGACCATGTGCCCAGCTAAGGGAGCCCTGGGAATATATTACCCCCATCCCCCATTTTTCCTACTGCCAAATAGAATACATGTGGAGGGAACAATAATCTTTATTATTTTTAATCTATATTAAAAATTTCTTATTAACAAGAAGGTATTCATGACTTACTAATATCGTAAAGTAAGAATCAAATGAAAAAAATTTAAAAATTAAATAATAAAAAATAATACTGGACTTCCAGTATTATTTTATACCAACAGTGTAAAAAAAATTTTTAAAAAACATCGAAGTATGCTCTCAACCTGGGATCTTATTAATTTACTTACATTTTCTCAATTTTATTAGTAGAAAATTTTTTAAAAACCACTAAAACATGCTCTCAGCCTGGGATTTTGTTAATTTACTTACATTTTCTCAAGTTTATTAGTAAAAGAAAACCACTAAAACATGCTCTCAACCTGGGATTTTATTAATTTACTTACATTTTCTCAAGTTTATTAGTAAAAAAATGACATTTTTATGTTTCCATTTCTGTTTCTTGATTAACGTTTATTGACTTTCTTCCCCTACCAATGTTTTGTTCATATTCTTTTTACATTTTCCCCACTGGGCTTATTTTTTTCATATTTTCTTTTTCTCTCCCCAAGCTTCTTGATGTAGATAAGACATTAATCCTTTATTTGTTTTAAATGTGGCAAATACTTCTCCCTATATATATTTTTTGTATTTTAGCTTTTGTTTGGTGTGTTGTGGCAGATGCTTTAAATTTTAATGGGAATAATTTTTTTGTCTTTTTTTCTACACTTGTATTTTTATAAAAGCTTTATATCTATTCCAATATTATGAACATATTCTATTTTCTTTTTAAAGTATGCCATGATATTGGGATCTGTATTTATTATTATTCTAATAAGGATATGTTTATCCCAATTCCCTTTATCTGTCAGTCTATTATCCACTGACTTGATATCAAGTAAATTTAAACTAAGTTTTTCTATTTGCATTTTTTAATTTCAGTTTGTCCCATTGATCTGTTTGTCTAGTTCTATGTTGATACCCCACGACTTAAATTACTTAATAAAATGCTCAAATATCTGACAGGACATGTCCAGTGGTATATTGGAGATGATCGACTCACAAAAGCCAGTTGTACACAACTCTTCCCAACTCCACATTTGGTGACGCCATGTTGATAACTTGAAATAGTCCATGATGGGCATATTCCTACCACAAAAATCAATAATCCTACAAACCATGTAATAATATCACATCTTCCCATCTAGGTCCACAGTATATTTCTCTATTTATTCAGGCCCTACATTATATCATTCCCCAAAATTTGTAGTTGTCATATAGATTATGAACATTTATTTATTTATTTAAATTTATTTATTTATTATAAAGATGTAGGGTACAATTCAGGGTTAGGTATACAAACATTGATCACGCAGGTACCCTTGTTGATGAGGTATGCCCCTCCCTCCCCTAGCAGTTTCCCTCAACTGCCAGTCCCACCCCTCCCTCCCCTGACAGTTTTCCACTATTGTCAATCACTTTCTTATAGCATTATAATTGTTCAAGGTCATCTTATGAGTGAGAACATATGGAACTCAGTTCTTTGTTTCTATGATAAATCACTGAGTATGATCGACTCCAAATCCATCCAGGTTGCTGCAAAGTCCATATATTTGTCCTTCTTTATGGCTGCATAATATTCCATTATGCATATGTACCACAGTTGTTTTATCCAGTCCAGCTTCGATGGACAACATGGTTGGTTCCATGTTTTTGCTATTGTGAATCGAGCTGCAACAAACGTATGTGTGCAGGTATCTTTTTTGTAGAATAATTTGAGTTCATCTGAGTATATTCCCAATAGGGGAATTGCCGGGTCATATGGAAGGTCAATTTCTAGTTCTTTCAAAAATTTCCAGACTGTTTTCCAGAGAGGTTGTATAAATTTGCATTCTCACCAGCAGTGTAGAAGTGATGAACATTTATTTTTAAGTTTAATCCTAACTACACAATAGTTTTGATGTCTCTCTCTCTCTCTGTGAGTGTGTGTATATGTGTGTAACTTTGTAGCTATGATAATCTTATCTATCATATATTCAAAATTGTTATTTCTAGTATGTAGGAAAACTGTTAGCGTTTGTTTGTTGATCTTATATTGAGCTATTTTGTCAGGGAAGACCAATTTCTGTAGCAGACAACTTCAAAATCTCAGCAGTTTAATAAAATAAAGGTTCATTTGCACTCATGCTCAGAGCACCATCAGTCTATGGTGGCAGCAGGTGGAGTCTTGGCTGCATGTGGTCACTCAGGGATCCAGGATCCTTCCCTTTAGTATCTGTATCTGTAGTCCTTAGAACCTTGGAGTTTTCCATCTGGCCACAGATGAGGTAAGTGAAAGAGGGAGTGGAGGATTAAAAAGGTAGTTTTATAGGTAGAGCCTAAAAGATGCTTGCATCACTCTCCCTCCATTACGTTGCGCCAGACATATGCCCCACATACCCAATGCAGTCTAGTTGTGTACCCAGAAAGGAACATCTGGCCAGTCCCCATCACAGTTGATCTCTCATAATCTAATTGTTTCTCTGTTGTATCTCTTTGACAATAAAAATGTCTTTCTTTTCTTTATTTAAGCATACATATAACATTAATTCACTGTCTGGGACCTGCAGTACAATGTGGAATAGTATTAGTGATGGTTATAATTTCATGTTTCTTTCAGGTTCCAGATAAGCTCCCTTTATCAAGTTAATAAGTTTAATTTTATTAAATACATTTTGGTATCTTTTGAAATAATCATATTGACTCTATCCTTCAAACTATTAATATGTATTGTGAATAGCATTTTTTCTTTTGTAAATTCTTGCATTTTGGGAATAAACTCAAATTATTTATTTTAGATATCTACTAGATTCATTGGGCTAGTCATTTACGTATAAATTTTGTATTTATGTTTAAAAATGATATGGGTTCGGCCGGGCTCAGTGGCTCAGTCTGTAATCCTGCGCTTTGGGAGGCCGAGGTGAGTGAATTGCCTGAGCCCGTGGGTTCGAGACCCGCCTGGGCAACTTGGCGAGACCTCATCTCTACAATAAATCAAAAAA
>CAUYQG010075074.1:0-22749 GCA_963574415.1 Tarsius wallacei | reverse complement strand
TTATTTCTGGCTAAATATGCTAAATATTAGAGGGGGAGGTAATGACGTCAACAGCTCCCGAACATGTCCTAGCAGTCTCGGGGTCTTTGGCTTTCCTGATTTCTAAGGTTCAGCAAGCCTCCGTGGCCGGGTGTCAACACTATAGGCCAGGGTAGAGAAGCCCTTTCTTTTTTTTTGAGTTGGAGTCTCACTCTGTCACCCAGACTGAAGTGCAGTGGCGGCTCCCAGCCACTGCAGCCTCGACCTGCTGGGCTCCAATGATCCTTCCATCTCAGCCTTCCAAGTAGCTGGAACTACAGTTGCGCGCTACCATGCCCGGCTAATTTTTAATTTATTATAGAGATGAGGTCTCACCAAGTTGCCCAGGCAGGTCTCGAACCCGTGGGCTCAGGCAATCCACTCACCTCGGCCTCCCAAAGCACTGGGATTACAGGCTGAGCCACCAAGCCCAGAGAGAAGCCCTTTCTAAAACAGAACTATTCAGCCTGCCTAGAAATGCTGAGTTCTCTCTCATAGGAGGTGTGCCAGCAGAGTGAGGGTACAGGGGAGCCCCAGGTGTATGGATGCGAATTCTCAGGTACTTATTGAACTTGGGGATTGGAAAAGGTATGACGCTAAGAAGCAGAAAAGCTGGATATATGGCCTCAGCTCTATTACTGACTCTTACTGTGGGCCTGACCAAGTTCCCATCCCTCTCTGTGCCTCAGTTTCCCCTGTTTACACAACAGATGGGAACAGGGAATAGGCAGGTCAGAATGGGTGCTCTCTTTCAGGGTGCCTGCAACTCTGAGACACTGTGATTTCCTCGTGTCTCAAGAGTGGAAGGTGATTTGTTTTTTTCTACAACAGGAACTGGATGTCAAGTTTGTGGGAAATTGAAAGTGAGTAACTGAATCTTCTTATCTCTCTGGCTTTAGGCCCAGCTGGGGCTCTGTCTGGCTCTAGTAGATGGGGAGGGGGCATTGAGTGAGGGGAGCTGGCTCCAACCTTCCTCTGGTCTGTGGAGAAAATGAAACATGCTCTCAACATTCTGCATAGAGTGGGCCTGCCAGGTGGGACTGACCTTCCTGGCCTGTGGAGACAGAGGAAGGCAGCATCATGGAGCAGTGTGGCTTCTGTGATGGGGGTGGGGGGGTGGTGGCTGGAGAGAATCTTCTGTACCTCTGTGCAGCATGGGCTCAGGGAGAAAACTCTGCTGGTGGGTGGGGCTGGGATACAGATGGGACCTCCCTAGTGCAATGTAGACTTCATGGCCTCTTAAAATAACATCCAGATATAACAAGGCCCAGTATGATCTGACCCCTGCCAATCTATGGTGGATTTGTAGTGTGTCAAGTTCAAGTTAGCTATACTGGAACTGCATTTCCCAGAGTTCCTTTCACTGTATAGTTCTAGATGTACAAGGGGCATAAGAGATAATTTTTGGGAGATTTGGAAAGAAGAAGCCAAACAGAAGCTGTATTCTTTTACATCCAGAAGGGCATTGCAGGGCCCCAAGCACTGGTGCTGTCACACCTATGAGCATGCGGCAGTGGCCAGGCCTGCAGTTTTTCAATTTCCTGCCATATTCTCCTTTGGTCTCTTTTCCTCTTGGCCCAAGGATGTGTTTAGGTCCATGATGAAGGGCCCTGGCTCCTCCTGTAGGCTCCACCTGCAACTTGGAGCTTTGGAGGTAGTGAGACCTGCAGGATTCCAACTACATATCCATCTTTCTTTAATGGTCTTCCCTGATGACTCCAGGACCCAAGTTCAGACTCAAGATAGCAGCCTCAGATCGACTGTTAAACCACCTCCCACAACTGCATAAGGTCAACTCCTTGGATTAATCTCTTATTATTCTGATCACTCCTATTAATAGCAAGTCTGCTTCTCTGGTTGAACTTTGACCAATCTTTTTCCTCTCCATGACCATCTAACGCTATCCTCTCTGCATGCCAGCTGTCCTAGCCTTCTGTTTGTTTATTTGTTCATGTGTTTTCTTGAACACATGAAGCTCCTTCCCACTTGAGAGCCTTTATATGCACGAATCCTTCTTGAATGCAATCCTTCCTACTCTGCCAAGTAACTCTTGCTCATCCTGTGGATCACAGGTCTATGCTTTGTCATGTTGCTAAATGTTTCTCTCTCTCTCTCTCTCTCTCTCTCTCTCTCTCCCACTCCCTCTCCTTGCTAGACCTTCACAGGCTTGTGGTTTTTGTGTGTATGTGTATAAGGCATGATCATGTGTGTTATGTCTGTCTCCCAGTAGACCACAATTTTCATGTAGGCAGTGGCTGAATCTAATTCATTCACTTCATATAGCCCTGTCTAGGAGAGCGGTGGACACATAGTAGTTCTTTAGTGATGATTTATTTAATAATTGAAAGAAAAAAAGAATGAGCAAGCAAAGAGAAAAAGAAAAGAAGAAAGGAGATAGGATGGAAGAAGGAAAGAAAGAAAGAAAGAAGAAAAGAAAGGAGAAAGAATGAAAAACAAAGAGATGGGGAGAGATAGAGGGAAGAAGGAAGGAAGGAAGGAGGGAGGGAGGGAGGGAAAAGGAAGAAAGAAAGAGGTCCTATTCATGGTCTGATTTTCAGCAGCTACCCCTTCCCCAGAAGTGCCCTACCTGCTAGAGGCCCATACATTCTCTGAGACGGGGACTGAGTCTGGCACAGGTCAGGAGTGCAATGAATGTGTGAACTCATGGTACATTCTTCCAATATTTCCTCAGCTCCACCCCTGCTAGTTGTCCTGACATATGCCCTTCCCTTTTCCTCTGCTCAACTCAGTGCCTTTCTCCTTTGGAGTTGGTTGGGTATCCATAGTATGTCTACCTGTGGTCTGGAGTTCCAGTCCTTGCACTTCATTCATTCATCCATATTTAGTCCTTTCAGGCCTGGTGCTGGGCAGTCTCTGATGTGGCGAACTCTCAATCTGACTGAAGAGAGAGACAACTGTAGCCTTGGCTGACAGATGAGATCACATGGAGCTGTGGTGATAAGGAAGCCTTTCCATAGGAAGTGACATGTAAGCTCACACCTGAAGGAGTGTCTGATTTGACTAGTCAAAGGAACATGAGTGTTCTGGGCAAAGGGGTGTGTATTCCAGGCAGAGAGCACAGCAAGGAAGGCCTGGAAGCAAGAGAGAAGGTCCTGTTCTAACTGCTGTGTAACCTGAGATGGAAGATGAGGGTTGCCTTCCGGTGAGGGTGTCCATTGGGAGATGAGGGCAGACAGGTTGGCTGGGACAGAATCACAGAGGGACTTAGGGAGCCCAGGTGACAAACTTGAACTTCACCCAGAGGGCAATGGAGAGCCATCATGGGTCTTGGTCTATCCAACTATAAAACAAAATAACACCCCTTGGTTTAATTCTGTGTGGAGGATGGCATTCCAGTGCCCACTCTGCTGTTATCTCATTGTGCAACCTTGGCCTGTCCTTCTCTGCCCCCATGTCCCAATCCTCCCCCACTCCAGAGGCCCAGGCGTCTTCAACTAGAAAATAAGGCATTTGGATAAGGTAATCGTTAAGGATCTTCTCTCCCTAGGTGCTCTGATTCTAGGATATTCTGTTTGATTAGTTAATTAACTGACTAAACAACATTTACACATTTTGTTCCAGGCGTTTTATAAGAAGATGGGGATCCCAGTCTGCTGGGGAGGCAGATTCATCAATCTATACCCATAACACAAAGCAGAATGAGCTCACAGTTGTGGGAGCACAGTGGAGCGAGTGATTCATTTTCCCTCAGGGATCTGGGGGCGGTTTCAGAAAGGAGGCAGTGCATGATCTGGGCCTTGAAGGATAAACTTGGGGACGAAGATAGGGCCTGCTTTATTCAAGGGAGAATGAGTTACCCGGGGGGCTGGAGACAGGTAGCCCGGTAGCCAGGTACTCTGGGAGGCCCCGAATGCCAGGCTGAGGGGTAAGCTCTCTGCAGGGCATGGGGAGCATAGTCGGAGGAGTCTTGAGGAAGGGCGTGAGCTCACTTGCTCTATCTTTGGGAGACTGAAGAAGAGTTTGTTTTGTTGACTGGAGTCAAATGTATGAGTTGCATATGAGAGAGGTATTGCTTCAGAGCCCTATTCATAGGCTAGACTGTGAGGCAAGGGACTGAATATGCAATCTTTTTTTTTTTTGTCTTAACCTTGACAATAACTTTCCAAAGTAGGAACGATACTTTAGTTTTTCATAGGAGGAAACTGAGGCTCAGAGGGGTGAAGCACCGTGTCTGAGGCCACACGGTCAGAAGGTGGTAGAGCCAGGAGTGCACTGTTCCCCTGCCCCCGGTGTGCCCAGCTCCAGGAACATGATCCTACCACTGGCTGTTCTGGTTGCTCTGTACCCAACCCTGGGTTCTGAACCTGGTATTTCCCATGGATTCGGCATCCATGTCCAGGACTTGGTCCAAGATGCTTCCCATTGGCCTCTGGTGACAAGGGGGTTTGGAGAGAAGTGAGTGCTGGAGGGGAAGGAAAGGAAGTGCCCCACATTGAGCTGTCCTGTCACAGGACACCCTCCAAGAATGGGCACTAGGCTCCCCACTGCCCTGGGTGGGAATAAACTCTTGAACTCTCTGCAGAGATAAAAAGCGCTATCTCCTCCCAGCCCTGAGTGTCGGCAGATGCCTCTGGGGCCAACCTCCGGCTGCCTCCACCCGCAGCTGTGAGGGAAAGCTGTCTGGGGGGGCTAGGCCTTCAGGTTCTGCCCTCCCTAGAGCCAGTCCAGCATAGCCGGTTAGCAAAGCCCCTACCCAGTAGGCAGGGCCTGGAGGTGAGTGTGCTGGGTCTGAGACAGGTATGGGTTCACATCCCAGCTCTGCCACTTCTCTAAAGTGAGATGGTGGGCAAATCTCTGAGCCTCAACTTCTCATCTGTAAAATGGGGCTTATTACCTTATTTGTGCTAAGCAATATTCTTATAAAGGTGCTTCAGTTGGTATCTGGTGCTTAGCAAGACCATTGTGAATGGATAGTCTTCTCAGTGTCATGATCAAGTGAAGTCAGACTGCTTGGGTCCAAGTGCAGGTCTACCTCTAGCTGTGTGACTTTGGGGAAGTTCACTTCAATTCAGTACCTTCGTCTCCTTTTCTACAAAATGAGGTTCGTTGTGAGGACAGCACTGGTTAATTCACATAAAGCACTTAGAATAGAGCCTGGCATGTGCTATGTATGTAAGAATCAGTTATTTATTGTGAGTGTTGGTCTCTGATCCACCCTCTCATTTCTGATCTGGGAACCCCAGTCGACTTCTCTTGGTCCCTTCCTGCTCTGGAGAGCCCCAGTGTCTTCTGTTCACTTTCTCTTCCCTGGGGAAAACTTCCTCTGTCATATTCACACCCTCTTTTATGTCTCAGGAGGAAGGATGTTCTGTGGATCCCTTTCTAGCAAGTACGAAGGGATCTGAGGCTGATGGGGACTAGCCCTTCAGGCCCAGATTAGATGAGACTACGTAGGCTGCACTCTGTCTCCCACTCTCCCTGTCTACTGCTGGAGTACAAGTCATTATTTTCCTGATCCCTCTGAGAAAATGTCATGGTGGTGAATCATGGACTCAGGAAGGGGCCTCAGAGGGCACCTTGCCGACTCCATGCCCTTGCCCCTTGTGCCCCACACCCCAGTAAAAGACACCAGACCTCAGCATAAGGCTCAGGGCAGCAAGACTGGGACTAATGCCCAAGGACAATTAGGTCTGGGTCTCACAGCTCCAGGCCTGGAGAGGAATCTGCCTGTCCCTCCACTGATCACAGCTGGGTGGGCTGGCTCTGAGCCTTACTATTTGGAGGGATGTTTTGATAACCTCTCACCGTTCCTCCCCCGGCCTGCAGAGCCCCACCTGATCACCCCACACTCTGGGCCTCCTCTTATCTCCTCGCTCTAAGCTCCCCATCCATTACTGTCACTGGCGACATGAGTTTTATCTGACCCTCTGTGGAATGGAATTGATTTCTATGAATAATTGGCATAGCTGGCTGGTGACCCATTACTGCTGCCACCAGGGTGGCTGGGGCTCCATAGCCCTCATGCACGTCTTCCTCTCTCTCCGCTCCCATGAACGTTGTCTGGTCCAGACCACCCTAACCTTCTGCTTGGATCACGATTGCAGCTTTCTGACTGCTCCCCTTGCTAGGCCCACCTGCCCTGTCCCACTACCCACCAACCCTGTCCATCATTCCCTCTAATTCGCCCCCCCAACACACACCTAAATTGATCTGTTAAAGGGCAAACCTTCCTAGAGAGTGACCCTTCCTTCCCCTGACCTGTCATTGAGGGGACTTTCTGATAGAATACTAGCTTAACCTTCCAGCCTTGCAGGTAAAGATTCACCTTCATGTTCCCTAAGCACCAATCCGAGGAGGTGTTTGTACAAGCTGCTCCCTTAAGCTATGCTCATTCATTCCATCAACCACTGTTGAGCACCTACTTACCTTGCCCAGGCCCTCTGTGGGGTATTAGGAATACAGACAGGGATAAGGTGCAGACCTTGTCATTAGGGAAAACATGGACTAGTGGGAGAGGCAGATTCATAAACAGATAATTTGTAATGGAGTGAAATCGATTTCTAGAGAAGCCCAGGTTTAGAGAGGGCTGGAAGGGCCCTGGAGGAGAGGCATAGAGTGAAGCCTTGAAGGATGAGAAAACTGGCCAGATAGCAAAGCAGACTTTACCTGTTAAACAGTACTTACCTCTTCTAACAGACCAATTCAAATGCTGCTTCCTCCAAGAGTGTTTCCTTGATAGGCAAGATCCACACTACCCTCCCTCCAGGACTGGCATCACGGGTATGCAGCTTGCGTTGTTGCACACACCCCCATGCTTGGTTTACTGCTCTGCTGCTGTTGGTGTCGTGAAATTCTTAGTAATCTTTGAACAAGGACCTCACATCTTCATTTTTCACCAAGCCCCTCCTAGTCATGCAGCTGGTCCTGCCTCCCTTAGCTCTTGTCACTTTCCTTGCATTACGTTTGTCCAACCAAATGCTTTATCTTTGCACTGGTGAGCACCTGCAATTCCAGGTGGGTCTGACTCATCCCTATCCCTAGAGTCTAGCACAAAGGCCGGTACCAAAGAGACATCTGTGATGATGTTGGTGGGTGCAGTGAGACCCGCTGGAACTTAGTGGCTTAATCAAAGCCAGGATAGCATCCCGTGGGGAGGGGTGTGGCCCAGCCTGCACATGCTCCAGGAATTCAGGGAGGAGGGACAGCTCTTGCTGGAGGCAGCAGGCAGTGCTCCCCAGAGGACCCTTCACTGTTCTTCTGTCAAAGGGCTCTGTGGGACCAAAGCCTTTTCTGATGTCTAGTCTCAATTCTTCTTGCTGCACTGGCCCCCTCCTCTTCTCACTGGGCCCCTCCCCAGGCCTCTGGGTGTAGTGGAGGGAAACTGGGAGGTAGGATGACAGCATCTTAATTTCCCTGCTAATTACAAGTGCTGGGAAAAGGGGTGCTAAATGCCAGATAATTACCCAGGAGGAGACACGCGCCAGACTCCTGGCTGCTCCCAGCCCCAGGAATTTTACTTTAATGGTTTTCTTTTCTTCTTCCTTAAAAAAAAGAGATAAAAAGAGTTAAGACCTCTGGTCTATTCTCTCCTTAGACTTAGGGGAAAAAGACAGTCTTTTTCTGAATCCCTGCCTACCCTCTTCTAGTCAGGGACCTAGATCCAGGCCCTAAGTACTGGGTCTGGGGAGACAGCTTGAGGAGCAGCAAACTCATTTGTACTTGAGTTAGGCTGAGGATATGGAAGGGATGGGGGTGACTGAGAGGGGGGACCCCAGCCCTCTGCTCACCACCCCTAGATATGGAAGGGGATACATACACACATGCACGTGCACGCACGCACACCCACACACACACACACCCACACACACATGCACACACACTCCATATTTGGAAATGACTATCTTGTTTGGGATTGCAGGGCACGAGGAGGCAGGGAGGGGTCCTCTCTGTGGGCTCAGCCACCCATCCTGAATGCAGGGGACAGAGGAGGGGGCAATGTCACCCAGTTGCTTGGCCTCACTCCCACACTCAATGCCTGCCAGCTTCAGGCACAGCTTGAAAGGCTCCCAACAGGAAGCTATTAAGTTGATGAGCATTCTTGTGGTCCTGGATTGATACAGCGACGCTCTGTTTCGTAAAGCTGTTGTAATTTCCATAATAACATTTTCCTCTTCTTAAATAAACTTGGACGCGAGCCCAAAGAACATGGCTGGCTTTGCCTGGGGAATTCAGGACCTGAGACTATGAAGGGAACACCCTCTGGAAAGGTGGGAAGGGGCAGAGAGAGTCACAGCTTCCCCAGTCCAAGGGCTGGGACTCAGACAGGCCAGTGGAGTCTGTCTCAGCAAGAATCTCAAAGACTGCATAACTTAGCTCTGGGACTGGCCAGGGCACCTCCATCCCCCTGGCTATATTTCTTTTATAGCACAAGGAGGCAGCCTAGTTCAGTGGTTAAGATTATGGACTCTAGGTTTTGATCGTAGGACCACTACATACTATTCGTGTGATTTTAGGGAAGTCACTTAACTTCTCTGTGCTTCCGTTTCCTCATCTAAAAAATAGAGATAATAAATGTACATCACTTACAGGTATACTGTGAGGATTAAATGAGAAAATATCTGTGAAGTAATTCATGCATAGCATGTACTTAACACAACTTTAAAAGAAATATACACAGATGACCATGTCTCAGATAAGTGTCTCAGGTTCCAGAGTCAAGGAATGATAAAATCTTAGCATTTTTGAATCGCCAAGTTTGAAAAAGTCTTGAGATTATGAAGGAGTAAAATCAAATAATAATTGTGGATTCTTAGACTATGAAACAGAATGATGTTCACATCTTAGGATCTTAGAGGTTAGCCCAACACAAGCCATCTAGTGTCTGCTCCCACATCTCTATGACTGAGAGTCCACTACCTCCTGAGGTCATCCCTGGGAAGTTTTTGAATATGGAACCCAGCTCCTGCTGGTCCTAATTCTCTCTGGGCTACCAGAGCACATTGATTTCCTCTTCCCAAGATAGGCTGGGAAGAGATGGGACCAGCACTCAAAGCCCACTTTTTTTCAAGCTGTTTCCTCTCAGAATCAGGCTTTCCATGGAGCCCTTGGTAGACTGCCTTGGTTTGGCCAAGCCTCCCAACTAATGTTCTAGAGTGAACACAAGGAATATCTGCCCATTGCAGGGCTCAGCGGGATGTCTGTCATCCACCATGTCTTTTAACCTGATCCAGGACCATGCTCTTCCTGATAGGTCAGCTTCTCTGGAGATTAACTCTGAGAGCCCATTTTAGCAAAAAGTTCTAGGACTGAGCACATGGGTGTGCGTGTGTGTGTACATGCAACTTTGTGTAGAAGACTGAAAAGTGAGTTTTGTGGCTGGATTTCAGAAGTTAAGAATACCAAGACTAAAGAGGGAAAAGGAAGGAAGTGAAATGGCTGAAGTTCTCCCAACTCCCGGTGGGATACCGGTCCAATCCTTACCAATAAGGGCATTGGCTGAAGTGGTGAGACAGGCAGCAGGCTGGCAAGACCCTGTCTTACATACTCCCAACTGGTCTGCAAAACACCTACAATTCCCTATTATTGTTTCATCACTTCCCTACAGCCTGCAGATTAACTCTGATGCAAGGGTGATCATGAGTTGAAGGTCTTTCTCCCAAATACAGCTGGCTGGGCCTCTGAGTGGAGGCTGGGAAGGAGGCATATGGCTGTGTGTGTGTGTCCTGCACAAAGGTACTTGACTGAGGGGCAAGTTGGGGCCAGGATCCACCAGACCTCCGCTCACAAGACATAACCCCTGGTCTGGGGCTGTATCCAATCAGAGGAAGTTGTCCCAAGGTCTAGTAGCAGGCAGGGGGAAGGGGGGTGGAGTGGGTGATAAAATAAGGAGAAAATGTTGGCCCAGGGACATAGAATTGAGAAGGATGTTTATCTGGCCTTTCCCGCAAGGCTCTTATTCTTCAGGCCTCTCCTGGGCAGACAGGGGCATAGGGCTGACCCAGACTCAGCACCTTTCCTCAAGACCTCCAGTCTAGTACAGGAAACAGACACCCGACAAACCATAAGGAGAGGTCGTGGGAGCCAGGTGAGGGGTGGGTGAGAGGATGGTCCAGAGGCTCCCCAGCTCTGGGTGATGAAGGATGAACAGGAGGACATCATGTAGGAGGGCTGGGAAGGGAGGCATATTCAGCGTGGTGATGCTGGAGAATGGGGAGTGATTCTCAGCTCCTAGCACAGGGCTGGGGTGAATCATACTTGATGAATGAGTAAGTGACTGGATACAGGTGCATGGGTGACTGAGGGGCACTGGAGGGATGTAAAGTTGGAGAGGTGAACAGGGCCTGGATCTGGAGGGCCCCTTGGGCTCTATGTGAAGATGCTCAAATGTTTCTTTTATTGGTGATTAGGAGCTATTGAGTGACTGATGAGATTTGTTAGAACAATCCCTCTGGCACAATATGGTGATGGCTCAGGGGGTGAGACAGGAGCAGGGTGGCCCTCCACCATGTATGTCATCATGGCTTTGAGTGGGTGAGTGGACTTGGGCAGAGTGTGGTGCAAGGACCTCAGGAAGGCAGGGCTATGTGATGCAGAGACACGGCGGGTGTTCCTGAAGCCTGCTTTTTGTGAATGTGGGGCTGCTTCTTCATTGGCTGCAGCATTTCCTGCCTAGATCCTGAGCCTGCTGATCAGAGGCAGCACCTGGAGTCTCTCTCAGGTTGGACATGAACTTGAACCACCTGAGTCACCACATCAGCAGCTCTGGACTCCAATCCAAGGGAAACGGTCACATCACACCAACTGGATTCTGTGGAAGAGGAGCTGGAGGCCATGAGGGGCACCTAGGTCAGAGTTCAGATGGCAGCGCTGACAGTGGGGCAAGGAAGGGTGTGTGCTGGGCCTAAGGAGTAAGAAAGCCTGGAACAAGATGTTGCTGTTTTACCGTGGCCAGGCCAGCACCCCTATCCTGCCCAAATTGGGAGAACCAATAGAACATCAACACGAGGAAGAAGTGCAAGAATCTCTGCAGAAACCATCAAGAGAGCAGGGAGACAGCCTACAGACTGAGAAAAAGTATTTGCCAACTCCAGGTCTGGCAAAGGCTTAACATCCTGGATCTACAAGGAACTCAAACGTGCGGAAAAGAAAAAAACAAACAACCCCATTATAAAATGGGCAAAAGATATGAACAGACACTTCTCAAAGGAAGACATCCGAGCAGCCAACAGACACATGAAGAAATGTTCAACCTCACTAATCATCACGGAGATGCAAATCAAAACCACTCTGAGGTACCACCTAACTCCAGTAAGAATGGCCATCATCAATAACTAAAAAAATAACAGCTACTGGAGAGGATGTAGCGAAAAGGGAACACTTTTACACTGTTGGTGGGATTGTAAACTAGTACAGCCTCTGTGGAAAGCAGTGTGGCGATTCCTAAAAGTTCTAAATATCGACCTTCCATATGACCCTGCAATCCCCCTACTGGGAATATACCCTGAAGAACTCAAGTCACTCTATAGAAAAGATACTTGCACATGTATGTTTATTGCAGCATTGTTCACAATAGCAAGATCATGGAACCAACCATGGTGTCCATCAAAAGAGGACTGGATTAAAAAAATGTGGTACATATACACAATGGAATATTACGCAGTCATAAAAAAGAACAAAATCATGAATTTCGCAGCAACCTGGATGGAATTGGAGTTTATAATACTGAATGATCTCTCACAGAAACAAAGATCTGGGTCTCACATGCTCTCACTCATAAGTGGACCTTGAACAACTACCGTAATACTATAAGAAAAGGATTGACAGTAACGGGGAAACTGTGGGGACAGGGGCAGGGAGGTGGGATTAACAGTAGTCGATATCTGCCTGGGAATATGCCTGGGAAAGAGGGGGCAAACCTCATCAATAAGGATACCTGCACAATGAATATTTGTATACCTAACCCTTAACTGTACCCCACAATTTTTAAATAAAAAAATATAAAAATAAATAAATGCTTCTGCTCATAGAATTTATGATGGTAGGCTCCATTTCTTTAAACAATATTCATATACTTCTATTTCCTTATCTGGAAAAGAGGTGGATTTAGTTTGCTAATTTTTTCCTTTTTCTTTTCTGCTCTGAATTTTATTTTTTTTTTTTTTTGAGTTTTAGTCTCACTCTGTCGCCCAGACTGGAGTGCAGTGGCATGCTCCCGGCCACCACAGCTTCAACCTGCTGGGCTCCAGTGATCCTTCCATCTCAGCCTTCCAAGGAGCTGGAACTGTAGGCATGCGCTACCACACCCGGCTAAATTTTTATTTATTGTAGAGATGACGTCTTGCCAAGTTGCCCTGGTGGGTCTTGAACCCACAGGCTCAGGCAATCCACTCACCTCGGCCTCCCAAAGTGCTGGGATTTTAGGCTGAGCCACTGAGGCCGGCCTCTGCTCTGAATTTTTTATACCCATATCACTGGACTTAATTTTTCTATTAATTACATTTGTAACTTTAAACAGTAGATCAAATCCGTTGTTCTAATAACTTCCGCCAGTGTCTCTTGACTGTCTCTAGACTTTGAGGCTATTAGCAAGCTGATCATTTCTGCCATGTTTCCCACCACCCTCCACTAATGTAGCCTTAGCTAATTTGAATTACATACTTACTTCTAATTTTACCAAATTGTTTAAATTTAAATTTGCCCAGCATAGGCAACACAGTGAGGTCTCATCTCTAGAAAAAAAAAATTAAAAAGTTAGCCAGCATGATGGTATGCACCTGTAGTCTCAGCTACTCAGGAAGTTGAAGTGGAAGGACCACCTGAGGCTAGGTTGAGGCTGTGGTAAACTGTGATCGTGCCACTGCACCCCAGCCTGGACAACAAAGTAAGCTCTCAACTTAAAAAAAAAAACAACACAAAAAAACCCTGTTTGCAGCTAATGGCAACATTTCTGGTATTTTTGATAAAATGACTATAAAAACCTCAACTCAATAAACCGCATTTTAATTATTAAGACAATGTCAATACTTGCAATGCAAGCCAAGTTCTACCTTAAGATTGCATTTTCTTTACCTTGAACTCAATACTGTGATCCTTGAGCCACATGAAAGGGAATGGTTCTAGCATAAAGTGTATACAGGTAATGTATTCTTATACTTTTAAACTACTGAACGATGCAACTTAGTTGGTTTCATAGTTAGACTATGACTTTCTAAACAGCTTTCTAGTGTTTTAAATACTTTTCTTTTTTTCTTGCATAGTTTTCCTTTATCATTCCCTCCTTTTTTTCCCCCAATCACTCAATCATATATTCTAGTCTACCAGTTTCCTTCATGCCTCATCCTATTACTTGGAATTTTTTTCTCCTATTATATCCAAACATCACTCCAGCACTCTCTTGGGTTGGAGCCTCAGTTTCCCAGTTCACACATATTCTTCCTTCTTGCTTTACTGTTTTTCTCCTTCCTTCCTTCCTTCCTTCCTTTCTTCCTTCTTTCCTTCCTTTGACAGAGTACATCCTCAAGTAACTTCCTAAGTAAAGATGTGAGGACAATGAAATTTATGAATCCTTGCATATTTTTTATTCTCATAATTTTTCTCAGTGTAGTAGCATAGGTTATAATTTTGAAGACACTGTTCCATCATATTCTAGTATGCATTCAATGTTGCTCAAAAATTTTAATGTCATCCTGATTATTTTTAATCCCCCATTAAGTGCTTTTTAATAAATTCTTAACTGTTTCCCATTAGGCCAATTTTATAAAAACATTTTTAAAATTTCTCATTTGATGGTGATATTCTCTCCCATTTTCTTCACCCTTGTATGTTTATTCCTTTTTGATACATGTATTCTCTTATTTCAGAAATACATTTAGAGAGTTGTAAGGCAGTTATTCATTCTCTAGTCTACCTTTTCAAATTTCTATCACTTATTTTCAATATATTATATTGTCATACTGTATTCATGTTTTTCAGATGCCTAAAATTCTTTTTGGAACAAATCAGGACATAATATGTATGTAGTTATTAAATAAGTTTCAAAAGTTGAGTGTCAGAAGAGATGTTCTAACTAATTCAGGCTAATAAATTTTTAATTACATGGTCTTGAAAAATATTAGAGTATTGATTCCCTGGGTTAGCTAAGAATAGATACAGACCCATGGGACCTAGAGAGTCTAACAAGTCAAAAGCTCAAAATCCAGAGGGATTGATAGAATCAAACAGCTCTAAGCAATGAGAACTATTAAAAGCACCAAAGCAACTATGATGATAAGAAATGAAGAAATGCACAAATTGAAGAATTTTTGGTAAATACAGTTGTAAATTATTTTGCCCAAGGCTGTTTTCAGACTGATAGTTGGAACCTCTCTTGCTTGAGGCAAACAGGTAATTAGCATTGACCAGAGACTTTTGGACAACAACCTGGGGTGAAAAGGAAGGATGACACAACCAAGGGAAAGAAAAAGGCCCATTACAAGTTTCTGGCTTATAAAATAAAGTTACATGGTCTGGAATATCTAATTAGCTTCCACAATTATAGATCTCATTACATTCCATATCCTGTCTAAGATTACCATACTTAAAATTCAAATGATTGTTAAAACTTCAAAGATAACTTCTTTCACTTCCTTACCTTTGGTATCCTGATAGGTCTTCACAGACAACTGTCACTGTGCATTCTCACAGGAAGTAGTATTATTTGACTACTTGTGCAAAGTAAATACTAAGGGTGGGATTTCAACATGGCCATCAACCACTCCTGTTCTGCTTCTTTCAGATGAGGAAGACAACTTTTCCTAGGAGATAGGTAGGTCTGTGGAACAGAAATAATAAATGATCTTAGCTTTCTTTCCTTAATCAAACATTTTAAAACATACTTGTAAGTTTCAGGTTTTGTGCAAGGCATTGGGGATACAGTGGCAACTAAATGGACAGGTCATGAAACCTTATCCTTTGTACACAAGTATTGGATTGGCATCTTACACACTCCTCCCCAAAATTGACAATACCTTTAAGTAAGAAAATCCATAGCTTTTCTAAAGGCAGACACCTACAAGACCAGGATAGGCAGTCCCTCTGGCATAATCAACACAGTTGTCATTCCATTTCGGTTATGTCTGAGAATCCCTGGTAACTGATAACTTTGGCAAAAGACAGAAGGACCTGAGGACTATTGTTTTCACTTGGGAAAAAAAGAAAGAGAGAAGAGAGGGAAGAAAGAACTGTATACACTAGAACCTACACAGCAAATATTCATTCATTCAGCAAATATTTAATGAGATCCCCCTTTGTCTAAGGCACGGTTCTAGACATCAGGTACTTGGAAGTGAACAAAATAGACCAAATATGTATTCCAGCTGAAGAGAGGCAGATAATATTTCAAAAACACACAGGTGGAATATATAGCCTGTGAGACAGTGATAAGGACTTAGAATAATAATAAAGCAAGAAAGAGAGGCAGGGCATGTCAAGGATTGGAAGGCACAATTTCAGATATGTCTTCAGAATAATCTTTGATGAGAAGATGATACTTGGGTAAAGGATGGAAGGAAACAAGGCAGTGAAAGTCACATGAATAGCTGAAAGTAAAATATTCTAGGAACAATAAGTGCAAAGACTCAGAGGCAGAGTGAGGCCTAGCCATTTTTAAGGAATGTCGAGCATGGTGTAACTGCATGAAAGAAGATAAGAGAAATAGATGATGGATTCAGAATGGAAATAAGAGGCTAGATCATGTGGAGCCTTGTAGGTCATTTTAAGTATCCTTACTCTGAGATAAGTGATAAGCCATTGGATGGATTTGAGAAGTGCCAGGATTTGATTTAGGATTTATAGAATTATTCTGTAAAAATGAAAAGGGTAATGCAAATGGACTGTGAACTAACACCACAAAAACAATAAAAACAAGGAGGAAAAAATGAAATTTTCTATCATTAAAATAAAGTCATTCACACTTTCTCAAGAGAACTGTAAAATGCTGATACCATTGAAATCTTTGATGTTCAGAGAATACTGTATTGTGTACCTAAGAGATATAAAAATTAATGATCAATGAGCTCAAAATAGCTGGAATCTGGACCTACAGATAGCCTTTCATCATCTTGTACCTCAGACTTAATTTGCTCTTTCGGCGTGTGATGAGGCACAACTTTAATAGGGTGTGACAACTGACAAGAGAATTAAATTGATGCAAATTAAAACTTTAACAATAACATTATATGGAGCTTAAAATCCTTTAAACTTTTGACACTGAATTTATACCAGTAGCTAGAAACCACGAGAATAAAGGGTCCTTACAGAACTATCAGTCAAAGAGAACCCATTGTCTTTATAGGGAAAACAATACAGAAATACTTAGTGTCAATTATAGACAGTGTTAATGAGCTGAGGACAGAAGCTTTATATCTCTTTAATCCAACCACTGGATATATTTTAAAATTACAATTTATGACTAGGGAAGACAGCAATTGCGTGAATCAGTAATAGAGAACAGGGAGAGAGAGGGTAGGGAGAGTAGGATGCAGCAGCTACTGTGACTACTCCATCCTAGGCACTTTAAATAATTTAGCACCCAAACATCCCATGATACATATGTATCCACATTAATTCATAGTACAGGTAAATAGAATTTATGTATGTGTGTATCCCATTTCTAACCCTAACTTATTTTAATTCTATTGTAACATATTGTTGCCATTTTCTTCTTTATAAAGAATATAGTATGGTCTATTTGATGGCTGGTATTTGCTTTAACATACTAACCAGTCTAAGGTATAACAAAGTCAGGAATATTCCTAGAACCTCTCCTCAGATTCTGTTCTCATTTCCTCTTCAATGTTCTAGATTAAAGTTGAAAATGCTCAGCTGTTTGTTCAAGAACTTCATATGTTGCCTCTTTGTTCTGTCTAACCATCGCTACCTCTACTGTATTTATAGGCCAATCCAATTTGCAACTTCTGAACCAGTCAAGCAAGTTTGACAAAATCGCAGATCTGCAATGTTCCTCAGTATTCAAGAGGTTTTCATAGGTTTATTCCTGTATCTACTGTATCTCAGCCTACGTGTTTCTGCCCTCCTTCACCTTTGTCTCCACATATTTTTTAAAAACTGAAATCCTACCTCCATAACAAAGCATTCTTCAAACTTTCCAGCACTTTATCTCTCTCTTCTCTAAGCTCTTATAGCACTTCCCAAATGCATACTGTATTATAATTCTGTTATATTGCTTTTATATTATTGTTCAAATACCATATGTGTATATGACTTGCCTTCTCCACAAGGCTGTATAGTTCTTAAGCCCTGAATCATTCTGTTCATGTATTTTTGAAAATAACTGATATGATTCTGACTACACGGTGTACTTGTTGGCTACAGAAGTACTCAAATGTTTCATTAATTCATGTAAGAAGCATTTTTCTAAATTCCTATTACTTGAAAAAATAATGGGTAAGACAATACCTGTCCTTTCTTGGTGCATACACTTTCATGAACTATAGGAGAGAAATGATAACAACTGACCTTAGAAGACTAATAGGACATGTAATCATAATTTGAAGTGCTTTTGTACTATAAATGATTCTCCCAATTACCTTTCTATCCTCTGTATACTCATGAATTTCCCCATACATTGTTATTCATGAAGGATT
Source organism: Tarsius wallacei (assembly GCA_963574415.1). NCBI lineage: Eukaryota > Metazoa > Chordata > Mammalia > Primates > Tarsiidae > Tarsius > Tarsius wallacei. Next base: position 5,128 of record CAUYQG010075074.1, on the reverse strand, counting down.
TAGAGTTCATCTTTTTCAAAACAGAACAGCAAATTTTGCAATAACCAGTATTAGGAGCCGAAATGCTACATATAAGGCAATTTTTCTCTACATTTCTTGCTTTATTTCAGTGATAACATCCCTGCAGATGGTCAACCTGTTGCAATTACTGTCAGCATTGTGCTTTTTTAAAATTACAGTTCTAATTTTGTTATTAACATTAAAATCATCACTATGCTCTTTCTTCATCAATCTGTACCGCGAAATGCAAGCTTAAGACATCAGGAAAGCTATCTGATATTCTGGCTGAGCTCCACGCCCCAGTTCTAACTAACTAATGGACACCAGGTAGAATTCTCACAGGTACCTCAAACAAAACAATATATCCAAAAGCCCCATAGTCCCAGTTAGTGGTATTTTTTGTCTCTATCATGACTCATCAAGATGGTGGTAATAGCATACTTTTATTTCCCTGCTCATATTTCAGAAAGCATTTTCTTTTATAATTACATATTTGATCATGTTATTTTACCACTCAAAAACTTTCATTTCTCATTGCCTTTAGAACCCATGTCCCTTAATCTTGGTTTCAAAGCTCTCTAGAGCTTGGCCCCACAGACTTTTTAAACCTTTATGTCTGTCCCTGATAAACAATACCCAGATACGCTCCTTGCTTCTCAGAATAGTTCTTCAATCTTCCTGCCCTTACTTAACCCTGAATCATCTTCCTGCCCTTACTTAACCCTGAATCATCACTAAAAATTCATTTTGGTAAAGGGCCAGATAGTAAACATTCTAGGCTTTGTGAGCCATGCGGTCTCTGTGTTAATTACTCAGCTCAGTCATTGTGGCACAAAAATAACAAAAAACAATACACAAACAAACCAGTGTGACAATAAAACTTTAATTACAAAGTTTCAGCATCCCAATACAACTTTAATTGTCACAAGGTTGTGGTCACTGGTTTGGTGACCACTGATATTGATCATAGTACAAAATGAGCAATGTTTTATCAAGCATGCATAGAAAGAGCATTCTGTTATTTTTTAATATAACTTTATTAGTTATTAATAGAAACTGTAAAAATCCTAGAGTAAAGCATAGTGGAAAAGCTTTTTATTTATTTTTCAAGTTGGAGTCTCACTCTGTGGCCCAGGCTGGAGTACAGGGGCATGCTCACGGCCACCCCAGCATCGACCTGCTGGGGGCTGGTGATTCTTTCCGCCTCAGTCTTCCAAGTAGCTGGAACTACAGGTACGCACTACCATGCCCAACTAATTTTTGATTTATTGTAGAGATGAGGTCTCACCAAGTTGCCCGGGCTGGTCTTGAACCCTAGGGCTCAGGCAATCCACTCTCCTCGGCCTCCCAAAGTGCTGGGATTACAGGCTGAGCCACCGAGCTCGGCCTTGGAAAAGCTTTTTAATACAGGTCTTAGTGGTTTATTGAATATAGCAACAAAAGCACAAGCAAAAAAAGCAAAAATAAACAAGTGGGATGAAATCAAACTAAAAAAATGTCTGCACTTCAGAGGAAACAATCAACAAATTGAAGAGAAAACCCTCAGAACAAGGGAAAATATTTGCAAACCATTTACCTGATAAAGAGGTTAATATCCAAAAAATATTAAAAATTCCTACAACTCAATAGCACCTCCCTCTGATTACCTGGTTAAAAAATGGTAAAGTAACAAAGGAAAATAATCAACAAAGTGAAAAGACAACCTACAGAATGGGAGAAAATATCTGCAAACTATACATCTGACAAGGGATTAATATACAGAGTATGTAAGGAACTCAACTCAATAGCAAATAAAATGAACAATCTGATAAAAAATGGGCACAAGACCTGAACAGACATTTCTTAAAAGACAACATACAAATGGCCAACAGATAGATGAGAACATGCTCAGAATCACTAATAACCAGGCAAATGCAAATAAACACTAAAATTAGATATCACCTCATCCCAGATTAAATGCTATTATCACAAAGACAAAAAATAACAAATATTGGTGAGGAAGTAGAAAAAGGGAACACATAGGTATCATTGGTGGGAATGTAAGTTAGTACAGCCATTATGAATAACAGTTTAAAAGTTCCTCGAAAAATCAAAAATATGACTATCACGTGGTCCAGTTACTCTTCACAATAGCCAAGATATGGAATCAACTAAAATATCAGTCTACAGATGAATGAATAAAGAAAATGGGTGTGTGTGTGTGTGTGTGTGTGTGTGTGTGTGTGTGTATAATGAAATACTATTTAGCCATAAAGCAAAATGAAATTCTATCATTTGCAGCAGCATGGATGAACCTGGAGAATATTATGTTAAGTGAAATAAGTCAGGCAGAGAAAGACAAGTATCACATGACCTCACTCATGTGAAATCTAAAAAAGTTGACTTCTTAAAAATAGAGACTAAAATAGTGGTTGCCAAAGACTGGGGAAGGTATCAAGGAGGGAGGGACTAGAAGAGGCTGGTCAGTGGGTACAAAGGTACAGACAGACAAGAAGAATAAGTTCTGGTGTTCTATTACACAGGTGGGTGACTATAGCAAATAACAAGGTAGTATATATTTTGAGATAACTAGAAGAGAAGATTTTGAATGTTATCACCACAATGAAATATTAAATGTTTAAAGTGATGAATATGGTAATTATAACTGATTTGATCATTATACAATGTATACAGGCATTGAAACATCACACTGTACTCCATAAATATGTACAATTAATATGTGCCAATTATAAATAAAAATAATTAATACAAAATGACAAAGGGCTTTAATAGATATTTTATCAAAGAAGACATATAAACAACACCCAAGTATATAAAAAAGTGTTCAACATTACTAATCAAGGAAATGTAAATCAAAATTACAATGAGATATTACCTCATACCTATTAGAATGGCTATTATAAAAACAAACAGAGAATACATCAAAAGGTAAGTGTTGGTGAGAATTCTGAGAAATTAGAATAATTGTATACTGTTGATGAGTATGCAAAATGGTGTCGGTGCTATGAAGAACAGTATGAAGGTTCCTCAAAAAATTTAAAAACAGACCTACTGAGGAGTCATCAATCCCATTTCTTTGTATATACCCAAAAGAATTGAAACCAAGATGTCATAGAGAAAACCTGAATTGCAGTATTCTTCATAATAACAAAGATATGAAAACAACCCAAATTTTCATCCACAGATGAATGGATAAACAAGTGAGTATTCTATTGCTTGTATGTCACAAATGGTGGATCAGTGGGGAGAAAAGGAGGAAGCAGGGAGCAGGGCAGCTGCAGGGGAGTGGGGGAACCATCTCTGCTGCTGCAATTGCCACCACCACCACCACCACCACCACCACCACCACCACCACCACCACCACCACCACCTCTGCTCCTGGTGTGGGAAAGGAGGTGTGAGTTTCCTGTGCCAGTTTGTGGCAGTGCCACTGTGGGAGGGTCAGCAGTGGGAAGGCAGGAAAAAAATAGTTAAAAAGTGCTAATAATTTGAATATTTCAAATACATTTTGAAATGTACACAGTAGTCCCCCTTTTATCTGTGGTTTCACTTCCCCTTGTTTCAGTTATCCCTGGGTAACTAAGGTCCGAATATATTAAACAGAAAATTCCAGAAATAAACAATTCATGAAGTTTAAATTGACTACCATTCTGAGTATCATTCCAAGTAGTTTAAAATCTCATACCATCTTCTTTATAGCTGTGCAATATTTCATTGGGTATATGCACCACTTTTTTTAACCAGTCCAGTTTCGATGGGCAGCACAATTGGTTCCACATTTTTGTTATTGTGAATAGGGCTGCAATAAACATGCATGTGTAGGTATCTTTTTTGTAGAGTGATTTATATTCTTCTGGGTATATTCCCAGAAGGAGAATCGCTGGGTCATATGGAACGTCAATTTCTAGCTCTTTTAGGAATCGCCACACTGCTTTCCATAGAGGTTGAACTAGTTTGCATTCTCACCAAAAGTGTAGAAGCATTCCCTCTCCTCCTTATCCTCATCAGTATCTGTTGTTTTTTGTTTTACTAATGATGGCCATTCTTACTGGAGTTAGGCGGTATCTCAATGTGGTTTTGATTCGCATTTCTCTGGTGATGAATGAGGTTGAACACAAACTTCACCTGCGTGATGACCACTTGTACATGTAATCTTGAATTGTACTCCACATCTTTAAAATAAAAAAATCATGCCATCGCACTTTGTCCCACTTGTGCTGTGAATCATCCCATTGTCCAGCATAACCATCCATTGGTCACTTATCACCTCTTTTGGTTATCAGATTGGGCTGTGAGATATTATCATAGCACTTGTGTTCAATAAACCCTTATTTTATTTAATAATGGCCCCAAAGTGCAAGAGTAGTGATGCTGGTATATTGTTGCAATTTTTCTATTTTATTATTCATTATTGTTGTTCATCTTTTACTGTTTGTAATTTATACATTAAAATTTTTCATAGGTATGTAAAGAAAAAAACATAGTATATATAGGGTTTGATACTATCCATGGTTTCAGACATCCACTGGGGGTCTTGGAACATATCCCTTGTGGATAAAAGACTACTGTGCATTAATTTTCATGAACAAAAACAAAAAGTCTAGATAGGAAAGAAAGTACATCCAGTATTGTCAGTAACTATGAATCTAAACATTCCAACTCCCCAAACTGCAAGGAACCCATTTCTCAGAAATATTTAATAAAATACAGTGCAGATTACACAAGATTAATTTACCAGTAAACCTATTTCAATTACACTTGGGATCCAGTGACTGTTATTGTGATCTCTGAGTTTCTCTGTTACCTTTACTTTTTATGCATATGTTCTTTCCTTTATAGTTTTCTAACTTTCTTTGTAGTAACCCCTTGATAGGTTTCATGGGCTTAAAAGTATTTTACTTTATATACACACATATATTTGCCAGTTTTTCTTGCTCTTATTAATCTGTGAATCTCTATAGCTTATTTAATTATTTGAATTTTACACTTTAAAAATGATGTATGGAAAAACCAAAGAATCAGACAGGCACATACAACTTTGTAAAAGATGAACAACAATAATGACTAATAAAATAGAAAAATTGTAACAATATACCAGCATCACTACTCTTGCACTTTGGGGCCATTA
>CAUYQG010075072.1:0-20162 GCA_963574415.1 Tarsius wallacei | reverse complement strand
GAGCAGAGATGAACAGATTTTAGACACTCAGGAAAGACCCCAGAAGACAGGAAATTTTTTTTTTTTTTTTTTTTGTTTTCCTTTGTATAGCTACAAGTACTCTTTAGGGAATTGTGTTTTCTCACTTTTCTCTGGCCTTGTGTCTCTTTTTCACCTCTTAGTATGGCTGTCCTCCCTTTCACTCTTCTCTCTTTCTAACTTCCTACTGACCCCCCCTTCCTCCATTACTTTGTTCTTTTGCCCCTCCTTTTGTTCCAGGTACGAAACCTACATTCTACTGCACAGAAAGATTGTAAGATGGTGGGAAATAGGCTCCATTGGGCTCATACACCGACAGGTGGATGCAGCCAGAGAACTCTCATAAAGAAGAACAGGAGATTGCACAAGCAAAGCAAAAGCAACCCCACCCTCCCTAAAAAACAGAATTAAAGAAGGGGAAGGAAAGGAGGAGAGAGAGAAGAGTGAAAGGGAGGACAGCCATACTAAGAGGTGAAAAAGAGACACAAGGCCAGAGAAAAGTGAGTAAACACAATTCCCTAAAGAGTACTTGTAGCTATACAAAGGCAAACCAAAAAAAAAAAAAAAAAAATTTCCTGTCTTCTGGGGTCTTTCCTGAGTGTCTAAAATCTGTTCATCTCTGCTCTTTAGCCTCTCTCCTTATTTTCAATGCGGAGAGCTCCGTTTGCTGAGGCTTGGGTTTCTTTTTCTGAGCTGCAATCTGAGACGGCTGTTACTTAGTTCCCAGGGGAGTGGCTTTGTCTTCTGTTTAGTGACGTTTCCTTGGGAATGGAGGTGGAGCCTGCTTGTAGGTGGGCAGGGCAATGCACCTCTCTGCCTGGAGGGATGGCCGGCGTGATAGTTTCACCCTCGCGGATCCTTCCTCTCCGCTCTTTGAGTCCGAGGTACATGGCTGGTGCTCTGGCCCGGGTCAGAGCTCTGCTCCCAAGCTCTGGCAAAAGTGGCCCTGTCCTGCTCCCAGCGTATTTCAGTCAGAGATGGAATCAGCTTCTCTGTTGGGTGGGTAACCAGAGCCTCCGGGGTGATCGGAGGCTGGGTCTGGGTATGTTTTAATTAGGGAGGTTGCTGAGACCCGAGATTTCCTACCAGTGGGGGGGGGGACCAGGGACGCAATAGCCGGCCCTGCGTGGGACCGAGGGACCCTGGGCCTCAGACCGTGGGTCTGGCTGTGGATGAGTGGGTGGGGGAAGGGAAGCAAGAGTCTTTTTGGGGAACTCACATTCGGAGAATCTCACAGTTCCGCCTGCATCGCCACCATATTGACCCGGAAGCCGCTAATAAAACTCTTGTAAGGATTAAATGAAAAGTAATTCATAGCACAGTGTTTGGCACTGAATATACATTTCCAATCTGTTTATCTTCTAACCCTTTTTCTTCCATAGATTAGATCTAACTAATAACATAGTAGGACTGCTTTGACTTGTAAGTTACAAGGCAATAACCTTTGTAATTCCTGATATCACACTTCCTGTACAATGGTGGGCTTCATTTTATAAAATTGATTTATAATATGGAGTTTTCCTTGAGTCATTTCCAAATGTATTGGAAAAGATGGCAATTTAAAGGAATCCTATTGGAAACCATCTTGTACAGTGAAAAGCCATTCTCCCTGTTTATTCATTCCTTTCCTCTTTTGTTATGCAGTTGTCATTTCATGAATATGGTTTTTACTGTAAGTAAATTTTGGTATTATGAAAGCTTAGTATAAGCAACCTAGAAATATATCTCAGAGCACACTATTCTTTACAGAAAATCTGAAAGTAAATGGCAAGACACAAATATCAACAAAGCACTATTCTGGAGTTTAATATGAGACTTGTGGAGAAAGGAAGAATGTGTTTACTTATTGCAGGTATGTATTGTGACAGATTCCATCATGCAACAGCTGTGTTTTAAGTCATTCATTCCATGTTGTACTGTCAGCTGTGATACCTAGAAATGCATATTGCTCCATAACAAGTTTTAAAAAAGAATGACCATTATTTTGAGTAACAATTGTTATAAAATTGTGTGTGAAGTTAAATCTCTAAGTGAGAATTTGCTGTAGCAAAAGAACCTTATGGAAATGGAAAACGTCAAATGTAAGAAGACTTATTTAATAGTATTTTGGGTTTTTTTTTTTGAAAAAGTAATAAATTTTAGGAAGCTTTAGAAAAGTAGAAAATAGAAATATGCCTAAAGAAATGAGAAAGAACAGTAGTAAATATCTGTTAATATTTTACATGTTCTTGCAAATTTTCCTATGAATTGTTTCATGTAACTAAGATAATATGATACATACAGTTTTGTATCCTGCTAGTTTTTTCAAAGTTTTATAAATAAAATATTCTGCATTATTGAAATTTTAAAAAATATCACTCTTAATGGTGAAATTGATTGCATTGAATAGTAGTACTCTAATTTATGTAACAAATTAGAGATTATTGGGCCTCAGAGTTGGTTACATTGTTTACACTTTTACAATTTTCCTATTATTCTCCTGTTCATTATCTCTTACCTCTTCTAAGAACTGCTCACATCCCTACTCAAGTTACATCATTACTAAAGGTTTTGTAACATTCTGTCATCGTCTTGCCTTTGAGGCTATAGTTGAAAGGTCAAAGTTTCTGCACTTGACTTCAAGCTTGGCTAAATATTGTCTGCCCTAGAGAGATTTTAGATTTGTTATCTAAGACAGCCTTCTCCCTCTATGGCTAAAAGTGTTAAGGTAAAAACCTTGGAAGCTGTTATTAGCTGCAATTAGTATCACATGAAAAGAGCTGATTTGTAGTTAAAAGTCTATGAAACAGCTTTTCAGAGAAGAACAGACCTGAGAGACAGCATTTGAATTCCTGGTTCTGTAGCTCCTGAAAAAGCTTCTTCCTGTTTTCCCACAGCTTGGTTTTTTATTCCTTCTTTAGATCAATGAACTAATAATTCTGTCATTTCTAAAGCTTGTTTTAGTTGAGTTTCTGAAACTTAAAACAAAATGAGCCTTATTTTTAAACACTGTATTGAACATATTTAAGCATAAAACATGACCCAAATTTGAAACTAATGTCTTAAAATTTAGTATCAAAATATTCTAAATTTATTTTGAGTATATTTTAAAGTTTCAGCATAAAAAAGATTTAAATATCACAACATCTAAATAAGCTGGAGGACATAGTTCTGATGAGTCATTGAGTTTTAGTTTATTCTTCAGAAAAAATTAATTGTGAGAAAGATGAACAATTGATTACAATCAGGTAAAGAAGTAGTTATATCTCATCATGAATAAAGCCTGGAATACTATGAACGTTTCTGTGAAGAAAAGGACACATATTTAAAGGAATGCATAAAAACAACAGATTGTCAATATTTGATAGGAGTTCTACTAATTTCAAGTGAGGTTATAAAACATCAATGAATCTAGGAGAAAACAGATTATGTAACATCATGTTTTCAGAATGGCATAAAAATAATGGAATTTTTAAATTGCTGAACTGTGAGTAAACATAAGCTAGAAGTGATTATAATGAAACTTGTTACAGTGTGACATCAGTGACAATTTTTAATTAAAATGTGTTTAATGAGGTCTTGTAATATCAATAACCTCATACAATAACAACTACAGAAGTATTTTTTAGTATCGTGATTGTTTATTTCCAGCATGATATACTCTGGCTCATAGAATAGACTTTTTAAAAGTTTTGGACCAAAACAGATATTCAGCTTGATCACCTATATTTTTTACAATATTATTGTTTTATATGACTTTATATTTTTCTCAATAATAATTTTTTGAACCCATAAAGAAGGACAAATATATGGACTTTGCATCAACTTGGATGGATTTGGAGTTGATCATACTCAGTGATTTATCACAGAAACAAAGAACTGAGTTCCATATGTTCTCAATCACAAGCTGACCTTGAACAATTATAATGCTATAAGAAAGTGATTGGCAATAGTGGAAAATTGTCAGGGGGGGGGGTGGTGGGATTGACAAATGAGGGAAACTGCTAGGGGAGGGAGAGGCATCCCTCAACAAGGGTACCTGCATGATCAATGTTTATATACCTAACCCTGAATTGTATCCCACATCTCTATAATAAATAATAATAAAAATAAATAATAAATAATTTTTTATTCAAATGATGATTTATTACAATTGAAAATATATAAAGGTTAAATTGCTTAAAATATAAAGAAAAGCTTTTCAAATATGTTTTGAGTAGTAGCTCTGCTATTGTAATAATTGCTTTTCCTATGATAGTGACTAATTTGAAGTGAATGTCACTTCTTTAGACATGTGTAGAGAATAATGCATCATTTGATTGTAGTCATATTTTTTAAAGCATATTCTAACTTTACCCCTATCTGAAGTTAATTTTGACACGGACCAACTGTAATTTGTGGACAAAAGCTTCTGTAAGAATATGCACATTGTCTTTCTTGTAAAATGCCCTTTGCAAATATTTATTGAATAAATGGGACATATAATAGCATCTCCAATCTTATCTATCCTTCAGACTTCAGACTATATATTTCACTCAGAATGAAAGTATTCTCTAGTTCTCTTTTTAGGTATAAAAACCTTTTGACTTAATTATGCAGCTCCAAACTCCATATGTAAATTAATGTGCTTCTACCTCAACAAAAGGTTTTATATAAGAATTTGGTTCAGTAATGTAAAAAACAAGACAAAATCCTCTTACCATGTACAGTTTTTGAAATACATTAGAAAGTAGACTGATCACTTGTATGTAAACCTCATTATTACCTGCCCTCCAAAGAGCTTTTCCCTGCAGACAACTTCCAGAAACATACAAAAATATTTGTGGGAAAGAACATAATCTCTTCCTGTCTATCTAAGTGAATCACTTGGTTGCAACATTCACTTCAATTACATACATTCTTGGTAAACCCTTTAGTACTGGATCTTGGATTGAATAAAAATGTCTGAGGTGCTCTCTTCAGCAAGCATCCCAACCTTCATTTAATCTGTCCTGGTTTTCTTTTCCACTGCAGCAAAATCATAATACTAAGAACCTAGGAAATTTCTGCCTAAACCAATGATTGTTCCAGACTTACTATATATAAGAGGCTTATGAGGCAGCCATCTGGTTGGAATGTAGACTAAAGAGCTTGTCTTACAGATTAATCTACATATGACTCATACTATTTTTTTGCGTAGTCTGTCTACTTATTTGAGATAGCTTGAGGAGGCACTGATGAAGATTTTGGCATATTTTAACCACTCATCCTCTACCACTCCTTGATTTTACTACTGTCTAAAACTATCACAAGATTAGTCACCTAAAATATATATTTAACCCTCTTGTTAGAACTAATAAATACTTGTTGGTAATGGAGATACATTTTTAAGTCCAGACTATTTATACAATTGGAGTAGATCTTTATCAAATTGAGCTCCAGTAAGTCAAAAATCCCAAGCACATTGGAAGAAGTTGGGAGGGAAGAGAGAGAATCTTTGTCAGGTGTACTGAAAGAAACACAGTAAAAGAACAATGGATTTAATAAACAAGAATTATTACTTTTATTATTTTGGTAGGAAAGATGCATTTTACAATTTTTACTTTGTCATAGTTGTATATGAGGGGGGACCCCAGGAAAAAAAAAATCCTGAATTAATTTTTGGAAGGCGGGCCACTTGTAATACAGGTTTACCCTGCTGGAAAAGTTTTCTGGGAACCCATCAGCATCAATGTATCAGCTAGCATTGTTATAGTGGTTGCTTTTGGCTCCTGTGATTTTTTTTTTGTTTTTTTAGATTTTTTTCAATTCATTTGTCATTTTATTGATGTGTGATTTATTAGTGCACCTCCCCACACCATGCTGTGTCCAGCAGTTTTTTTTACAAAAAATGGCATGACCCCTGTTTCCCAATCTCCCTATTTACCTGATCTTAACCAGAGTGACTTTTGTTGTTTGCTTCTCTGAAAGAAAAAACTCCTTCAAGGGAAATGTTATGCCAAGATGGAAAAGGCGAAACAACCAAACAACAGAAGCACTAAAAGGCATCAAAACTGATTTCAAAAACCTTTCTGAGCAGTGGAAAAAACATTTCAATAGATGTATCGCATCAAAGTTTACTTTGAAGGTGACTGAAGTTTAGACATGTATGAATAAATGTACAATTTTTATGAATAAATGCTGTTTTTTTAGGAGGTTTCCCTTCTCATATTTACAGTACTAGAGTTAAAAGGAAGCAATAAAGATAGTTGCTAGGGTATGATAGAAAAAATTTAGATTAAACCTTTGGATTATACGTTAATTTATGGCCAATTTGTTTTCCTTATTAGCAGGAATTAGTTTGTGGACACATATCTTCGCAAGTCTTAAGCGAATAGGAAACAATAAATAACCTTGGGTTGGAAAAAAAATTACAAAGGTCCTTTGACGTTCCTGAACACATTCAATTTCTATAGATAATAAAAATACACCTAAATCAGTAGCAGAGATATTACCTAGCTCAAAAATTATATGTGGAGATATTCCATGATTCTGAACCAGAGTTTATTTCCTGTTATTCATTAATTAAGCCTGAAAGGAAAGAATAGGACCTATTGAAATAGAAAGGAATTCAGAGAGACTGGCAAAGAGCAATAGGAAACAAGAGTAGAGAGAACCATTTAGTACACAGTGACTAACTGAAACTGCTACGTTGTTCAAACAAGGTTTTTCTTCACTGTTAACTTGTTTTTTATCTTTATTTTATATTCAGGGGCTACACATGCATGTTCGCTACATGGGTATATTGTGTAGTGGCAGAGATTGGGTCTAAGGTTGTTCAATTCCCAGATAGTGAGCATTGTACCCCATAGGAAATTTCTAAACCCTAATCCCCCTTTAACTACCCTCTTATTGGTGTCTTTGGCGTCATTATTTCCATCATTGTGACCATTTAGCTCCCACTTATAAGTGAGAACATGGGGTGTTTGGTTTTCTGTTTCTGAATCAGTTAACTTAGGATGAAATTTCTAGCTCCATTCATGTTGCTGCAAAGAATGTGACATCATTCTTTTTTATGACTGTGTAGTATTCCATGGCATATATATACCACATTTTCTTTATCAAGTCAATCGTTTGTGGGTACTTAAGTGGATTTCATGACTTGCTACTGTGAATAGTGCTGCAATGATCATATGAGTACAGATATATTGATTGCTTTTCCTTTGAGTAGATCCCTAGTAGTGGGGTTGCTGGGACAGTTATTCAATTTTTAATTATTTGATAAATCCCTAGACTGTTTTCCATAAAGGTTGAACTAGTTTACAATCCCACCAACAGTGAGAGCATTTCCTCTTCTCCACAACTGTGTCAACGTTGGTTATTCTTTGACTTTCTAATATCTCATTGTGGTTTTAATTTGCATTTCTCTGATGATTAAGAATTTTTTAATGTTTGGTGCCCACTCATGTGTCTTCTTTGAGAAGTGTCTGGTCATGTCCTTTGCCCAGTTTCTGGTGGGGTTCTTTGTTTTTTTAATGTTTAGGGTGCTTGAGTTTCTTGTAGATTTTGTATATTAACATTTTGTATAGAGCATAATTAGCAAATATTTCTGCCACACAATAAGTTTACTGTTCACTCTGTTGATTTTTTTTTATGTAAAGAAGCTTTTTAGTTTAATTAAATTCCATTTGTCTATACTAATTTTTGCTGCAATTACTTTTGGGCTCTTTGTCATAAATTCTTTGCCTAGGTCAGTGACCAGAAAATTATCTCCTAGGATTTCTTCAGAAGTTTTTATAGTTTCAGATATTATATTTAAGTCTTTGATCCATCCTGAGCTAGCTTTTTTATATGATGAGGAATGAGTTTCCAGTTTCCTTCTTCTGCATATTTCTATCCAACAATCAGTACCATTTATTGAATAGAGAGTCCATTCTCCATTAATTATTTTATCAGTTTTGCCAAAGATCATTTTGTTTTAGAAATGTGGTTTTATTTCTGGTTTCTCTATTCTGTTCCATTGGTCAATCTGTCTATTCTTATACCACTATAATGCTGTTTTAGTTACTCTAGCCTTACAGTATAATTTGAAGTCAGGCAGTGTGATGCCTCTGTAATTGTTCTTTTTGCTTAGAATTGCTTTGGCTATTCGGGCTCTTTATTTGATTTTATATAAACTCTACGATTGCTTTTATTAGCCTTATGGAGAACAAAGTCTGTATTTTTACCTGGATTGCATTGAATCTATAGTTTGTTTTGAGAAGTATGGTCATTTTTACAAAATTGATTATTTCACTCCATGCACATGGGACGTTTTCCCATTTGTTTATGTTGTGAGCAATTTCTTTCATCAATGTTTTGTAGCTCTCCTTATAAAGATCTTTCTCTTCCTTAAATATATGTTTTCCTAAATATTTTATTTTATTTGTGGCTAGTGTAGATGGGACTGAGCTCTTGATTAGATTCTCAGTTTAAGCATTGTTTGTATATAGGAGTGCCACCAAGTTTTGTACATTGATTTTGTGTCCTGAGACTTTACTGAAGTTATTTTTCAGGTCTAGAGACTTCTTGGAGGAATTTTTAGGGTTTTCTAGGTTTAGAATCTTCCATTCATGAACAGGGATAGTTTTATTTCCTTCTTTTATTTTTGGATACCTTTTTATTTATTTCTCTTGATGGATTGTTCTTGCTAGGACTTCCAGTACAATGTTGATAAAAATGGTGAGACCAGCCGGGCTCGGTGGCTCAGCCTGCAATCCCGCGCTTTGGGAGTCTGAGGTGAGTGGTTTGCCTGAGCCCGCGGGTTCAAGACCTGCCTGGGGAACTTGGCGAGACCTCATCTCTACAATAGATCAAAAATTAATCGGGTGTGGTAGCATGCGCCTGGAGTTCCAGCTCCTTGGAAGGCTGAGGCGGAAGGATCGCTGGAGCCCAGCAGGTCGAGGCTGCGGTGCCTGGGAGCGGCCACTGCACTCCAGTCTGGGCAACGGAGTGAGACTCCAACTCAAAAAAAAAAAAAAGAGGTGAGACTGGATATACTTGGCTTATTCCTGTTTTGAGGGGGAATGTTTAAACCTCTCCTGAAAAGTATGATGTTGGCTGTGATTTTGTCATATATGGCTCTTGTTATTTTGAGATATGTTTCTTCAATGTCCAGTTTGTTGAGGGTTTTCTTCATGAAAGGATGTTGGATATTTTCAAGTGCCTTTTCTGCTTTTATTGAGATAATAATGTAGTCTTTATTTTTGCTCTGTTTATATGGTGAATCATTTATTGACTTGTAGATATTGAACCATCCTTGCATTAACTAAAACCCACTTGGTTGTGATGAATATTTTTTGATATACTGTTTAATTGCTTTTCACAGTATTTTGTTAAGAATTTTATCATCAACTATATTCATAAGGGAAATAAGCCTGTCATTTTATTTTTTTGCTGTACCTTGCCTGATTTTGAGATTAATGTGATACTGGTTTCATATAATGAGTTAGGAAGGATTCCTTCATCCTCAATTTTCTGGAATAGTTTGAGTAGGATTGGTACCAGCTTCTCTTTGTATGTCTGATAAAATCTGGCTATGAATGCATCTGGCCCTGGCCTTTTTTTGGGAGGCGGGATAGTTTTTTATTACTGATTCAATTTCATTGCTCATTTTATCTATTCAGCGTATCTACTTATTCCTGGTTCAGTCTAAGAAGGTTGCATTTTTCCAGAAATTCATCTATTTTCTCTCGATTTTCCTGCTTCTTGCCATAGAGATGTTCATAGTAGTCCCTGATGAGATTTTTTTCCCCATGGTGCTGGTTGTTGCATCACCTCTGTCATTTATGATAGAATTTATTTGAGCTTTCTCTTTTTTTTCTTGTTTTGTCTATTTAGCAGTCTGTTGATTTTGTTTATCCTTTCAAAAAACCAACTTATTGATTCATTGATCCTTTGTTTCATTGCTTTACTTTTTCCTCAATGTCATTTAGTTGTACTCTGACTTTTGATATATCTTCTCTTCTGCTAGCTTTAAGGTTAGATTATTCTTGCTTTTTCTGCAAGGTTAAGCTGTAAATTTGTGATCTATCTTTTTGATGTAGGCATTTAATGCTGCAAGCACTTATCAGAACTAATTTTTCTGTGTCCCTGGTGCTTTTGTATGTTATTTCACTATATTCACTTGTTTCAACATTAAAAAAAATTCCTCTTTAATTTCATTTTTCACCTAAGAGTTATTCAAGAGTGAGTTGTTCAGCTTCCATGTAACGGTGCAATCTTAGTCTTTATTTTCAATTTTTTTTTTTTGCTATGGTCTCAGAAGATGCTTGGTATAGTTTTGATGATTTTAAATGTATTGAGACTTGCTTTATGACCAAGTCTATGGTCTATTTTGGAGAATGATCCAAGCAGGGATATGAAAAAATGTTTATTCTGCATTTGTCAGATGAAAAGTTATATAGATGTCTGCTAAGTCCACTTTGTTTACAGTCACATTTGAATCTAGTGTTTTATTATTAATTTTCTATTCCAACGATCTGTCTAGTGATGGCAATGGGGTGTTGAAGTTACCCACTATTATGGTATCGCTACCAATGTGTTTTCAGAGATCAAGTAGGGTTTGGTTCATGAATTTGGGTGCTCTGATATTTTGTATGCATATATTAAAATGGTTAAGGGTTCTTGCTGAACTTCACTCTTTATCATTTTATAATGCCTGTCTTTGTCTTTTTTTTTTTTTTAACTGTTTTTGGTTTAAAGTATGAGCTATCTGATATGAGGGTGACTACTTCTGCTTGTTTTTGCTGTCTATTCACCTGATATATCTTTTTCTACCCATTTACTTTAAGTATGTGACTATATTTGGCCAGTAGGTGAGTCTCTTTTAGGGAGTATATGTTTGAGACTTGTTTTTTAATCCAGTTTGCCACTCTGATTCTTTTAAGTGGGGTGTCTTGCCCATTCACATTAAGGATTAAAATGGATACATAAGGTTTTATTCCTGCCTTTGTGTTGTCAGTAAGCTCATTTGGGGATTCTAACGTGTACTTACTTTATAGGCACTGTAAGCTTTTAACTTTGGTGCTCTTTTACGATAGTAAGAGTCATTGTTTTATTATCAAGTTTAGAACAACTTTGAGCATCTCTTATAGAGTCAGGTTAGTGGTGACAAATTTTCTTAGACTTTGTTTGTCTGGGAAGGACTTCATTTCTCCTTCATGTATGAAGGATAGTTTGGCTGGATACAAAATTCTTTACTGTCATTTTTTTTCTTTAAGAAGGTTAAAAATTCTTGGTTCACAAAGGCCCCAGTGAAGGAGTTGAGCACATTAGCAACAATGTACATTATTAATTTTGGATTTTCATTTTCATGTTTTATTTTGTAAATATTATCTGATGTTTGGAGCTTGAGTATACAAAATGTAAATATAGTTCTTGCATTTGTATTAATTCTGATTCTTTTTCTGTATAACCATAGATGTGCAATGCAGACATTATCTAGCTGTGTATGGTAACCTTGCATCATGGAACTATTAGTGAATGAGGTCAAATAATAAAGGTACAACCAGTGCAAAAAAAAAGAAAAAAAAAGAAGAATGTTAAGAATAAGTCTGCATTACCTTCTGGCTTGTAGGATTTCTGCTGAGAACGTTGTTGTTAATCTAATGCCCTTTCTTTTGTAAGTGAGTCAATACTTCTCTCTTGCTACCCTTCAGATATTTTCTTTCACATTGAATTTTGATAATTTGACAATGATATGCCTTTTTGAGACTCTTCTTGTGATGTATCTTCCAAGAGTTTTTTGGGTGTCTTGTATCTGAATGTCTAGGCTTCTGTCAAGACCAGGGATATTTTCTTAAATTATTTCCTCAAACATATTTCTCATACATTTTACTTTAACTTCTCCTGCTAGATTGCATATTATTCATAGGTTTGGTCACTTTTCATAGTCCCATATTTCTTGTAAGCTTTGCTCATTCTTCTTGATTCTTATTTCTTTGTTTCTGTCTGACTGGGTTAGTACAAAAAGCTTGTTTTTCATATTTGAGAATTTTCCTTCTGCTCATTCTAGTCTACTGCTGTAAGCATTATATCATGTTTTGTGTCTTCTTCATTGAGTTATTTAATTATGGTTGAATTTTTAAGTGTTAATCTCTTCTTTCTTCTCTTGAATTATTCTGCTAATTTCTTTTTGTTGGTTACCATCTTTATATTGCATCTTGCTGAGCTTCTTTATAATCAATTTATTGAAGTCATCTGACATTTCAGGAATCTTATTGTGGTTAGTTTCTGTTGATGAAGAATTGCTGAGCCCCTTTAGAGGAGTAAGACACTGTTTATTTTCATACTTTGAAAGTTGTTTTTCAGGTTCTTTCTCATCTAGATAAACTACTGTGACTAATCTGTATGAGTTCCTTTGATATAGATAGCCTGTGCATGTAGGCTTTCCCAGGTGTTGATTTTAATAGTTATGTAGTGGGTGTATGCCCTGGCCCACTGCTTTCTTTGAGGCAAAAGTGCTGGGGGTCGTGGGAGGGTTAACTTGCTCCTGACTAGTGTATGCTGGTATGAGCAAATTGCCTATTGCAATGCATCATTTAACCTCCAGGCCAGCAGAAGGTGGCTATAGGTAAGAGCTGGCTACTATCCATGTGGATGTGTATTTACTTGATACTTATTTACTGGAAGAATTGCTTTGTTGTCTCAGCAGTGAGCTTGTCTGTGGAATGCACTATGGTCTGTGTTCCCAGTTTAGCCCTGAGGAGAGGAAAATGAAAATGGGTGGGGTCAAATCATGCAGTCCCACCTACAGGTCCACAGGTCCTCCAATACATGCACAAGCATTTTCTCTGAGGTTGGGTCTGATGTGCAACCTCCAAGTGTCCAAAGGTATGACTTGGCAAGGCATTAGGGGACCTTTGCTTCCACAAGTTCTCTACTCAGGAAGGGGAGGGTGGCCCAAGCTACAAATACAGAAAATTCAAAGTTCCAGGTACTTGGAGATTTGTCTGGGTGTTGATCAGAGAGGGCAGCACAGCCTGACAGACTCTTCCCTTTGGAGAAGGTGATTAACACTCCTACACTAGGTGATTGGGTATTAGAACATACAGTACAGGAGGACTTGTTGCACAAGGATTACTGACCAGCAAGGGTAGGGCAGCTTCGGCTACGAATGCAGGTGTGTAAACATGGGGGCCACCTGATGTTTGGTGCTGGGGGGAACACTTCCCCAACAGACATATAAGGCAAGCTGTGGTAGCTCCACAATGTCACCTGCAGCTTGATTCTGGGTCACAGAGCTGAACTTGGCTTCAGGTCTCACTACCTGGAAGAAACTACAGGGTCAGAATTCTTTTGCAGCTCAGGCAAATAATAGAAATACAGAAAGGTTAGATCCCTCCTGTTGGTCTCCTGCCACTTAGACTGCTTTCCCAGTTGTGCATGAGTAGGGGAACCCTCCTATTCCACGGTATTACTGGGGCACACCATCCTAGCTAGATTCTTAACAGTGGTGCTAGTGAGTTCCAGGTTGCAAAACTGAGGTAGGCTGCAGGTCTCACTGTTCATGAAAAACTGCAGTTATCACAACTCTCCTGTTCAGGATGCAGGTTGCAGAGATTAGGAGTGGGAGACCCCTGCTAGACTCCTGCTGTTTAGGCTGTCATTCTGGGCCTTCCTTGGTATTGCCGGGGACTGTTGCTGCATCTGCCTGGAGGGGTGGGTCAGAGTGGGCATCCAAGCAGTGAAAAAACAGAGACCAATTCTGAATTAAAGATCTGACTCTGGCAGCCTATCCCTTCAGGAGAGAAGCACAGCTTTATGGAGTCCCCTCCTGCTTCCAGTCACAGTCTGAGATGAACCCAGGTTTGGTTTCAGATTCTGAGGCTATCTCCATGCTTCTGCTTTGTTCCAGCTATGAGAAGTCCCTCCCCTATGCCAGAGCAAGCAGCCTTTTCTCTGAGCGAAACTAAAGTGCTTGCAGAAGCCACTCTTGCTGTAAAAATAAACCCCAATCAAAAATGGTGTCTTACTAAGCCAGATGTGGGAGAACACCTGTGGCTTTTCTGTGTGTCTTTCCCTTTCACCAACTCTCAGTCTCCCTCTGAGACAGCTTCAGGGCCCAGAAGAAATGGGGTGTTTTCCCATGGCCTAAGTTATGCAGATCCCTGATTGGAAGGTTTGTCTCAGAGGAGAGTTTTCAGTCCCATTCCCTGGTCTGGGGTTTGCATTCACCTTTTTCTGCAGAGTGCTGTTGTGGGGGCTTTTTGCCTGTCATCTTCTCCCTGAGATCTGGCGTGTCCTTTGATGTTCTGATTAATATCTGTTTTCCTTCTTGAATTGGGGTTCATTTTTTTTCACACTATTTCACAATGTTCTAACAGTTGAGCCTGAAAGCCTCTAATCTGCCATCTTTTGCAATTGTCCTCACTGTTAACTTCCGCCTTCTTCCTTGCCTAACAGTACCAAGTGAAGATTCAGTAAGATGTCTGGTTATGTCCTGATTAAGAAATTGGCTTACTATAATCTCATATATTTGGTTATCTGTGAACTTGCACTCGATCCTAACATCCTTTTTTACTTTATTAGAAATTTTATTATTATTATTTGTTGAGTTGGAGTCTCACTCTGTCGCCCAGACTGGAGTGCAGTGGACGCTCCCGGCCACGCAGCCTCGACCTGCTGGGCTCCGGCGATCCTTCCACCTCAGCCTTCCAAGTCGCCAGAACTACAGGCGCGCACTACCACGCCCGGTTAGTTTTTGATTTATTGTAGAGATGAGGTCTCGCCAAGTTGCCCAGGCGGGTCTTGGTTGAACACGCGGGCTCAGGCAATCTGCTCACCTCAGCCTCCCAAAGCGCGGGATTACAGGCTGAGCCACCGAGTCCGGCTCTTTCACTTTTTGTATAAAAATAACTCCCTTTCCACTCGCTGAATGTTGAGATTAGGAGTAGGAGTAGACACAGCACCCACCCCATGCCCCACTATGGCATTGTAAATGAGGGATGATAAGAACAGAAAAATTAGGATTAAGGCCAGCTATATGAGTTCAGTAATCTCTGATTTCAGCTTTTCTTTCGTAAAAGTCCCTAGGTGAGATCTGTGTGACTGTTGTAGAATATTTTAACAACAATAGCAAAAATTAGTCTATCAATTTCATATCTACTCCACACTCCTGCAACTGAGTCCTATCTTCTCAGTCTGTTTGCTTTATTTTGTTTTATTATTCTTCATATTTCTAGTCTTGAGCACAAATTTTACAGTTACCATGGGAGGACAGGGATAGAAATTACACATACATTCACTAGGGAAAGACTGAAAGTATTTCCCTAAGTCACTGTGGCAAGATTGAAACAGATGGATAGCATTTCTGCTTGTTTCCTGCAGGGGTTTCTTTTGCTCCAGGGAATGTCAGCTCCTCTCTGATTGAATGGCTCACCTCTAATGTTCTTTGCCATTTGCAGAAAATTATGTCCCATTGCTTGGCACAGCATTTTTCCCCCTGTTCCTTGGGTGCTGCTTCTTCCCAACAGCTGGGAAGGCATCTTGCTTTTGTCAGCTTTTTTTCTTTGAAACTTGTCAAGTAGAGCTCAGCTGCTTCTTAGAGCAGTGGTGATGTCATTACATACTCTTGCAAGGAAGGGTCTCTAGTCTTTGGGAGATGGAGAATGTCTGAGTATTATTTGAGTACTTGTAGCTATGTCAGAGAAGTGCAGGTGAAGGCCAGGC
This sequence comes from Tarsius wallacei, assembly GCA_963574415.1. Classification (NCBI taxonomy): domain Eukaryota; kingdom Metazoa; phylum Chordata; class Mammalia; order Primates; family Tarsiidae; genus Tarsius; species Tarsius wallacei. Next base: position 4,496 of record CAUYQG010075072.1, on the reverse strand, counting down.
AGAATTCTCCTTCCATAGAGACTAGATGAAAAAAAAAATTATTCTGATGACAACTACAGCATGAAAGTTGTTTTTTTTTTCTTGACTGTCATAACAATTTTTCTTTATAGAATCAGAAAAGGTGATGTAATATAATAATTTCAAATATTTTAAAATCTGATGCACATGAAGTGATGTGGTTTATACTAAAATGGTACACACATCTATAAACATATATGTAATTGAAAAAAATATTAATAAAACACCTTTACTAATGTGAGGTTTTCTGATATTTTCTACTCTATTCTATTCTGTTAAAGACTTGTTTGCATTCAGTACAACTGATTTTAAAGCCCAATAATGGGGCTACATCTACAAATGAAAAACATCGATCTAGTCCGATAACAGTTTGATTAATGAATTCATTCTTTTGTATGTATTTATAATTTACTTATTTTTTCAATTTAAAAATGGGTGTATTTTAATCTCTGTAAAGAAAGTTGTATTCTACATTGACAAAGTTTAAAATCCAACAACAAAGAAAAATAATATTCTATGCTTCCTATACTTTCTACATGTATAAATGGCAGTATGGTGAAGTGAAAAGAACACTGAGTTGGGAGTGTCAGTCTTCAATCTGACACTATTTAGCTTCAAGACCTTTAACAAATATCTTTCTTTCCCTAAATCTCAATTTTCTAAACGATGATATGAAGAGATTGGATTATGACTGACCTATTTTAGATGGAATCTGTGATTTTATGTCATTTCTTCAGTGAACTGCTGTTATGGTGATAAGAGGTAATATGTGCAGTCTATGCAAGATTTTGTGACCCTCATCTGTTTATAACAAGTAGTGTATTTTATGTCAGCATTCTGTCTCAGTACTGTGCTAGATAGGGAAGGGACAGAGACAACATCGTAAGCTAGTATGCTATCAGAAATAACATTACCTTACATCGTAGAACTGTACGGTATAAATGTAACTTGAAAGGACTCCTAAATTTAGATCATAGTCTAAGGCACCAGTTGACTGTCTTTGAGTATTACTTTCCCTATCAGTAAATAATTGGAGATAGAGTCACAAAATCACAATGTCAGATGTAGGAAATAACTATGTGATTATTTAATTCAAAGTGCGTAGTAGTATGGCCCACAGTATATCTAGACATTACACAGAAATGCAGAGTGAAACATCAATATGGAACAGAGTTAGCTAATAGGGCAGGGGAATTCAGAAATCCCCCCCAACACACACACGCGCAAGTGGAAAGGGACTTGTTTTTCAGCACTTAATACCAGCCTGGTTTAATGGAATCATGACAAGGTAATTTGGGATCTGGAAAGTATCAGTTTCTTTAGATTTTTGAATGTTTAAGAGGATATTTTTTAACAGAACTTTGTCTTTTCTTTTGACTTGAGTTGGAATTGAGTGTTTAACTTTAATAATTGGCTTAAATAAATGGTCTCTTTGTTGCTGAGAGGTCCCCTAGCTCTTGGAAGCAGAGCTGAAGACCTTATAGTGTCATAAGCAATGTTCAAAAGAACTTTGTCCCAGCTGTGAAATGATAAGAAAATTAAGTTTTTATACCTTTATTGGAGGACAGCTTTATATTAAAGCAACTAACATGTATGGAGGGCCTACTGGGGGAATACCGTTTTATTTGCCATAGCCTTTGCTTTTTGTGTGACTTTTTTTTGGAACTGATCATGACCCAAACTTTGTAGTTAACTTGAGAGATGAGGCACGGAATTAGCAAGCATGCTGATTTAACTCAAAGTTAGTTTTCAGTCAAAGTTCTGACACTGTTTTTTTAGGATTCAGAACTAAACCATATTATTTATTTATGACAACATAGAGTGTTTAATAACAATTGGAAAGAATTTTAATTTTTTGATTACTCATTCTAAAGGAAACAGTTTTATATCAGCAGGAAGAAAGTCTCCACTGTGAGAAATAAACCCATAAATTCCACTTTAAACTGCATGATTTAACTTGACTAATTTGTCTGAATTAATGATTTGTTTTAACATAATGTGCACATAAGTTTATGATAAAAAGTATATATGTAGTTGGTTTCTGAAAGTTAGAGATCAGAGTCTCTGTACTCTGTTTTCCATAATATAAGTCTGCTGGTCCCCAAGCCATCTAGTCTTCTAATTTCTTGGAGATATTTAGTAATATAATGCAGCAGTCAGGAAACTATGACCATTTGCTTGTTTTTGTAATTAAAAACCTACACCTCTAAATTTATGTACTGTATTCTCTTTAAATGTTTTTACTCTATAGTGGCAGAGCTGAGTAGTTGTGACACAAGCCATTTGACTCTGAAGTATAGAATAGTTACTATATGTACCTTTGTAGAAAATGTTTGAAAACTTCTGGTATGATATATATTTTAAAACAGCCTGGAGCAACCACTTTTTTAAAACAGCCTGAAGCGGGATAACCCCTTTGGGTTCCCTCCCACTGTGGGAGACTTTCTGTCCTCTCAATAAATCCTGCTTACAAAACAAAACAAAACAAAACAAAACAAAACAAAACAAACAAACAAACAAAAAATAGCCTAAAGTAAGCCATTTATTTATGGCTGGCAATTCCTCCACCTGGGTTCTTTATCTGATCCCTACTCATTTCTTTTTGAACTTTTGTCCAATGTGTCATCTTCTTTTACTTCTGTATTTTCAGCCTTCTTCTCTCATTTGAGTTTTCCAGAGTCTATACATATGTCATTGTGTCCCCCAACTTAAAAGAAAAAACAACAACCACAATTTCTTTTAGTCACATTAACCTATTGCTATCCCTAACTATTGCCCTATTTTGCACTGCCATTTTTCTGATATGTTCATTTTTTTTCCACCTTCCCACCAATTGATTTGTTATTCCCACTCTTATTCTTTCACTCCGCTGAAACTGACAAAGGTCACTAAACCACTGAAGTCCTTATCTTCCTTAACCTCTGCAGCATTTGATCTTTCTTATAACTGCATCCCTGAAATGTTTTTCTATAAGCAATGTTTCCATGACATCATTGTACACAGTGTTTTAATACACTTTTAAGAGTTTTTTACTCAGTTGCTTTTATGAATGTCTGTTTCTTTCTTGCTATTTTAATATTGATGTCATTCTGTGTTCTCCCCTTTGTGTAGCAAATATACGTATAGGAAGAAAATTGGAGGCCAATCTCATTCAGTCACATAAACTGAATAACTACCTATATCCAACATATATGTCTACAATCCAAACATCTATCCTGAAGTCCAGGACCATATCTGTCTAGTTGACAAATTTTCTCTGATAATCTGCTGACATATCAAAAATGAACACGTTATCTTTGCCCACATAATTATGTTCTACTTTATCAGATGGTTTCACCATCCTTCATGACATAAGCCTCAGAAATCTTAGAGTTTTTGTCCTCAAATCAATCTTTCATTTCCTTAACAAATTGGTTGTTAGTTGTCATTGATTATGGTTATTCTTTTTTATTATCTTTTATATCTGTACTCACTCAGCAATTGCCACTACTGCTGCCTACATTAATACAATAGTTTTCAAACAATTATTTCTTCAGCAAGCATGCCTCCCTTCAATTTATCCTCTATACAGTTGCAAGAGATATATTTTGAAAAGTCAAATCCAGTCCTTTTAATTTACCTGCTTATAAGATAATATTCACACTGTAATGTCACATATATAGTGTAGCATTGAAAGATTTTTATCACTGCATTTTTGTCTAGCTTTACTTTTTGCATTTTTGTCTAGCTTTACTTTTTAACATGTCCTCAGTTGTACAATATAATATTGTTCCAATAATTTTCATCCCTTTTTCCTATAAAATGGTTATGCATTTCTGCCCATTGCTGTATGATGTAATGCCACCTTGTGAAATACATATAATGTCCAATTTTGAGATTAGACCATGTGACTTACTTGGGCAATGAGACAAAAATAGAATTGTCATTATAATTTCAAATAGAAGTGTAAATACTTAGTGCTTGCTTTGTCCAGTTTTGTCACTTTTTTTTCTTTTGCCATGATAATGGCATATTCCCACAATAACCAGCAATATGGGTAAACAATGAAAACTATAAGCCACCATTTGCTTTAAGGTCTTTTATATCTTTGTTACTAATATCAATGGTATCAAGAAAAGGATTGGCAGGAAACTGCCAGGAGAGGGGACGGGGAGGCGGGATTGGCAGTAGTGGGAGACTGCCTGGGGAAGAGGAGCATACCTCATCAACAAGGGTACCTGCATAATGAACATTTGTATACCTAACACTGCATTGTACCGCACATCTTTAAAATAAAAAAAAAAAAGTTAAACAAACAAAAAAATATATATATATCAATGGTATCTTAAAGTGTGTTTCACAAATAATTTGTGGGTAGTAGTTAGAAATGCATTTGACTTTTATAGATTAATCTTATATACAGCTGCTTATTAAATTACACACTTATTTTTGATAGATTACTAGAATAATCTTTTATATAGTTAATAAATTGGTTATGT
>CAUYQG010075064.1:0-36409 GCA_963574415.1 Tarsius wallacei | reverse complement strand
TAGCACTGATTTTGTGGCATCCCAGAGGTTTTGGTAAGATGTTTCTTCATTTTCGTTTCCAGGAATCTTTCAATTTCTTCTCTGATTTCAGTGTTGACCCATTCGTTGCTCAGCATCATGCTGTTTAGTGTCCATGTCTTTGTTGGCCTTGGGGAAATGTTGGTTTTGCTATTTATTTTTATTCCACAGTGGTCTGAGAATGTGTATGGCAAGATTTCCACCTTGTGGAATTTGTTTATGCTTGATACATGGCCAAGGATGTGACTGATCTTGGAGTATGTTCCATGTGGTGATGAGTAGAATGTATATTCTGTGGTTGTTGGGTAGAATAATATGTAGGTATCTATTAAGTCCATTTGGTCAAGTGTCAAGTTTAGGTTCTGGATCTCCTTGTTGATTTTTTTGCCAGGATGATCTATCTAGGGATGTCAGTAGGGTATTCAAGTCCCCTGCTATAATAGTGCTAGAGTCAATATCTTTTTTTAGTTTACTAAGTAGTTGCTTTATAAATGCTGGTGCTCCTATGGTGGGTGCATAAATGTTTAGGATGGATATTTCTTGTTAATGGATTGAACCTTTTATTGTTATGTAGTGTCCTTTTGCATCTTTTTAAATTTTTGATAGCTTAAAGGTTGTTTTGTCTGATATTAAGATTGCAACTCCTGCCTTCTTTTGTGATCCATTTGCCTGGAAACTCATTTTCCATCCTTTAACTTTGAGTGTGTGTGTGTCCCTTGTAGTGAGATGAGTCTCCTGGATGCAGCAAATAATAGGGTCATTGTTTCTTATCCAGTCCGCCATTCTGTGTCTTTTCACTGGTGCATATAGTTCCATTCACTTTCAGGCTGATTATTGGAATGTGATTGCTTATCCAATCATGAGGTTCTTATAAAGTTTTTTCTTTGATTGCTTCTTTACTTTTGGCTTTGGGTTTAATATACGTGTGTGTTTTCAAGTTTCTTGTTGTGCTGAATTCTCTGTTGATTCTGTGCTCTGCTGTTCTCTTGGGAAGTGTGTGGTCATTCTTTTTTTTTTTTTTTCTTTCTTCTGTGCTTAATACATTTTTAAGTGTCTCCTGTAGAGCTGGTCTGGAAGCTGCATTATCTCTTAAGGATTGGATGTCTGGGAAGGATTTTAATTCTCAATCACTGATGAAGCTGAGCTTGGCTGAACAGGAAATTCTTGGTTGAAATTGCTTTACTTTGAGGACTTTGATTATAGGGCACCAGTCCTTTCTTGCTTGTAGTATTTCTGCTGATAGGTCTGCTGCTATTCTGATTGGTTTTCCCTGGTAGGTAGTCTGACCTTTCTCTCTTGCTGCCTTTAGGATTTTTTCTTTTGTGCCTACTTTGTGTAGGTGAATTACTATGTGTCTAGGGGTTGTTCTCCTCATTTTATGTCTTGCGGGGTTTCTCTGTATCTCTTGTGCTTGGCTGATCAAATCTCTGGTGAGATGGGGGAAGTTTTCCTGGATTACTTCCTGGAATACTTGTTCCAAGTTGTTCTCATTTTCCCTTTCTTCTTCTGGGACACCAATCAGGCATAGGTTCAGCCTCTTGATATAATCACATATCTTTTGTAGGCTTTGTTCTTTCTTTCTGAGTGTTCTTTCTATGTTTTCTACAGATTGAGTTAATTCCATGTTCTGGTCTTCAAGTTCTGAGATTCTTTCTTCAGCTAGATTAATTCTGCTTTACATACTTGTCATTTTGTTATTTATTTCCTGGATAAATTTTTTTTATTGCCAGAATCTCAGTTACAAGTTCTTTCAGTGTTGCACCTTGTCTTTCTTTAGTCTTATTCACTCTTTCCAACCAGTCCCTAATCCCTGCTGTATTCTGGGATTAGTCGTTGGTTGGTGACTTCCATTGTTTAGGCACCTGAGGTCTGATATCTCAGGAGTTTTGTCTTTGGTAGACTTGGAATTGCCTGAGGTCTTCCTTTGACTTTTCCTCATTTGTGACAGATCTCTTGTTTTTTCTTTAGTTCTGTTATTCAGTGTCAGTGGGAGAGGCTTTCTCTTCTGATGGTTGCTCAGTCCTCTATTCTTCCCTGATCTGGGCTCTGGATTTATTATATTTTGAAATAGGATGGTGGATGGGAAACTTTGCTGTTTCTTGTAGTTTTTGAAATCTGAGTAAAGTGGGGGATGGGGTGCTAGGAGTCAGATGCTACTTGCAAATGAAAAAGTTCACTTATTGTGGTATGTTTTCCCTGAGATGCACTCCCCACCACCACTCTATATGATGATGCAAAGCAGAAATCAACCCACACTATAAAACAATCTGCAATAACTACAAAGCAAGACAAAACAAACCACAACAACAGAAAAAGCCCAAGAAAACTAAACACACACAAACATGCCTAGTACTAAATGAATAGAGAAGAAAGACAAAAACACCAAAGACAGGAGAACACGAAAAAAAGAGAAAGAGAGAAAAAAGGGGGGGATTCAGTGGAATCCTCATATGTGTATTGACACACCCCTTAAATTATTAAAAAAATGAATATTAAAAAACCCTGAAGAACAAAAGAGCAAAACCCAACAACAAAATCAAAAGATGAACACTCAATCCCTCACATACACACAAAAACAGAGAATGACAAATAAAAGCAGAAAGAAACAGAGAAAGAAAAGAGAGAAAAAATAAAATTTAGGAGGGAATGCAGGTCAAAGACTCACATACACATTCATGCACAAAGGAAAAATATCTTAAAAATAGATGAACTAAAAAACAGAATTTTTTTTTTTTTTTTTTTTTGAGTTGGAGTCTCACTCCGTTGCCCAGACTGGAGTGCAGTGGCCGCTCCTGGCTACTGCAGCCTTGACCTGCTGTGCTCCAGCGATCCTTTCGCCTCAGCCTTCTGAGTAGCTAGAATTACAGGCACGCACTACCATGCACGGCTGACTTTTTAAAATTTATTGTAGAGATGAGGTCTGGCCAAGTTGCCCAGGAGGGTCTCTAACCCACGGGCTCAGGCAATCCATTCACCTCAGTCTCCCAAAGTGCGAAAATTTTTAAAATTAAAAAATAATTGAAAAATTTAAAAAACCAAAACGGAGCAAAACAAAAAACAAAAACAAAAACAAAAAAACCTGTCCTCTTGTGGCAGGCTCCATAATTGTTCCACTAATCAGATCTCTCCTGCAGAGCCACCTCTTTCACTCTCACTTCAGGGAAGGCAGCAGGGAAGGAGGAGGGGCAGAGGAGGTGGGTGGGGCTGCAGTCCTCCCCTCCCACTCTTGTATGATCAGAGAGATTTCTGTTTGGGATGTACAGGATAGTCTCTTCCCCAGGTATGTACTCGCATGAGGTTGCCCCAGCTGGGCCTATCCTGGAATGGGGTTCTCCTATTGCAACTGATGTCCAGGCTCTGTCTGTTTGTCCCTCTCAGTTGTGGCCCAGCTATGTGGTTGTGACATTCAGAGGATTGCTGGGGAGGAGGGGGTTTGAGTCAGCCCCATACTCACCACTGAACTCTTTGGAGTTCTTCCTCATCCTTTTCTGGCTACACCCTTTGTTCCATGGCTGGATCAGGGTAGGGGGTGCGGAACCTGGAACTCAGCACTTGTCAGGTCCCTCTGAAGTTTGTGCTCTCAGGATATTTTCTCTGGACCACGATCCAGCCCTGAGTAGTTGATCTGCCATTCAAGAAATTGGATCTCTGGGCTTTGTCTGCAGCCCCTTTCAGCACCTGGTTAGGTCTCTCTTCTACTTCAATGGTACTGGAGCGCCTGGGGCAATAGTTTGCCTTTTGGCTTAGGCAACAAATTGGAGGCTGGGGAGGGGGGAGCTGGGTGGAGCAATGCAAATCTATGCCTGGAAAATGGTTGTGGTGGGTGGCTTCTCACCAGGCATGTATTTCTCTCTCTGGATTCCCCCATGCTCTCTCTCCAATAATCAATGCCTGTGCTCCAGCGGTCCGGTATGCCAGGTGATGGTGTGCGCGGGTGCCAGGTGCTGGGAATCAGCTGGATTCAGCAGGTTTTTCTCGGGTGCATTCCCACAAGCAGCAGAAATTTCTGCTGCAATCTTGGGAGCTATTCTCTAATTTCAGGGCAGTGGGGGCTTGCAGTCACCCTCAGAGGGGGCACCCAGGTACATGTAGCCAGTATCCCCCAGATGGACTTTCACACTCCCACCAACGCCTGCCTACTCACGCGGGCAGTCTTTATTGTCACTTGCCTCCAGGGAGATTTTTACAGTCCAACTTTTAAGCCACCATCTTAAGCTCCGGGCCTTTCCATCTTAATTAGGACAATGAAATTAATTCATGAAAATGGAAATGAAGGGACTTTCAGAATTTCTTTCTATATGTAACTTGTAAGTTGAGCTAGACTTCTGTAGAGTAATCCCAAGCTGACAATAAATTCATAGATACCTGAGTGTAGTGAACCAAAGCAACTCTTAGAAGATATATTCATAGAAAATATAAAACACTGGTAGCTATTTACACATGGCTCCTTTTCTAGCACCAGAATATTAATTATTTTAATGATGAATTTATTCAATAAATACTTATGTAGTCCCAACTATGCTTGAATCACTATGCTTGAATCTGAGTTCTAAACTGTTATTACTCAAAATTTAACAATATATCTCAGCAGCAATGACTAGACATTTGGTCTCAAATAGTGCAGATCTATAAGTTTACATGAAGCTCTATAGCAGGCAAACTTGACACAAGACGTTTTCTAATGACTCATGGAGGTGGCAGGTTTGTACCAAGCATGACTCCTTACGGTTTATTTAGGGAGTTGTTGATTTTTGCATGCTAGGCACTCAGAAGTCTAACTCTGGTTAATGAAAAGTTTAGAGTGCTAGGTGTGACATTAAAGTCTTGTGTGCTGTTCAAGCAGTGGACATCCTCACTTTTTCCTGTGTATGTCTCAGATTATTCTGTAGTTAATCTCCACTACTCTCTCTTTTCACCCATCTCTCATACTTACATAACTTAATTGTCACTAGTTTCTGATCTTATTCTCATCAGTTTTAATCCTAATTTGACTTCAATTTCTGCTCACAGAAAAGTAAAAGGACAACTTATTCTGTTTGTTTGTTTTTAAAAACAAATTGTTGAAAGAGACTAGCTTAATGCATCCCTCAATGATCTGTTCATCAGCACCCACAAAGCAGGACTTGAGTTTATTGTCAAAATTATTGGTAATTGGTTTCCAAAGGCCATGTTCCTCCTGAGAGATTGCATCAAAATAAGAACTCACTCAAGTTTCTGCTAGAGCCCCAGTCCAAGAGCCGGAACCGTGATAACCGCTGCAGGACAGCCTCAGGGAATTGTCCACATTGGCAGGGTGCCAAACCAAGGTAAAACATTCAGGGTCTGCTGGTTATTCAAGAGCCCTAGACAGCAAGAAACTTTGTCTAATTTCAACCAGTTGTCAGTACATAAGACAGGAAGGAATCAGAACCTAACTGTGGACAAGAGTGAATGTTCCACGGAAACCACATGACGGGGAGAGTGAATCCCTCTATGAGCGAGGAAAAAATAATGCTCCAAATGGAGAGAGCCAAGAATTGTTGGTCCAAACTGTGCAAGAAGCAATTTATTTGTTTTGTTGGTGTTTTTCTTCTCTGTAAACATGTTCTGAGGCAAAGTGATTGGTACATGTTTTACAAACTGGAAATATAAACACAGACATTCTCTTCCAAAAATGGGTCTTTAGGACTTCCCTAGGGAGCTTACTCTTGCTTATTCTGAATTCTGAACCTGACATTTATGAAAATGTTACACCTTTAATATTTGGGGTGCTGATCCCAACATAAAAGGTAAGAAATGTGAGATTCCAAAACCCATTTCTGATAGTTATGTTATCAAAGTCATTGCTGTTTTTTTTTTATAATGTGATAGTTTTTCCCTAATCTGGACATCAACTGCTTTTAAAGAACTATTTTGATAGAGCCCAGAAATATGAATGAAACATTTAGTACTGAGTGTATTGAATACTTCACCAAATGGTGGACTTTAAATAAATGGTCCATTGGTAAATAAGATGACTCTTCCCATATCAACTGGCAGAGGGCTGGCTTAGAGTGTGACTGGTAGTACATGTGCTCTTAGGTCAAAAGCCCCCACTCTCTTCTCCTAAATAATATTATTTATCTGGATAATTAAAATATTTAAACAATCCTGGAAGAAGAACAGTGTGTTTGGGGAAAACATGTAAAACATGTAGCATGTGTTGCTAAGGGAATGTACACAATATTCAGAGATAGTCACACCTTATACATCTTCCTTCCAGAAAAAACAGGAAGGGCCTCGACAACCTCTTATGTAAAATTTGCCCTGCTGGAGGGACATCCCTAGGGTAGCACTAGAAGGCCACATTCTTTAAGAATACCTACATTTTTATATTTGATTTATTTATGTATTTATTTAAGTCAGAATCTAACTCTGACTCCTAAGCTGGAGTGTAGTGACATGATCATGGCTTACTGCAGCCTTGACCTCCTGGGTTCAGGTGACCCTTCTACCTCAGCTTCTTGATTAGTTGGATCTACAGGTGTACACCACCACCCAGCTAATTTTTAAAAAAAATTTTTGTAGAGACAGAGGTCTTGCTATGTTGCCCAGGTTGATCTTGAACTTCTGGCCTCAAGCCGTCCTTCAGCATTGGACTCTCATAGTGCTGGAATTACAGACATGAGTCTCTGTACCTGGCCTTATTTTTGTTTTTTAAGACACATCCTTCATTAATTGGCTTTGGATCATATGTAAATAATGGGAGACATACAAGAACACACACAGCACCTTGATAGTTGCTGCACTTATTAGTCAATTGGCATTAAACTGCAGGCATACCCCACCTGAATTTTACATTTACTAGATCTGACACTGTGAGCAATACATGTTTCCCCATTACTTTTCCTCCTCTTTTACTTCTTCCCAACTCCATTTAACGTAATGGAACTACCAAAATAGAGAAAGAAGAGTGATCTTTAGTCTTACTCTATAAGGAGTTGCCAATTAAATATTGAGTGAAATATTCCCTATTCTCACTACTTGCATAACAAGATTGGAGCATGTTGCCACTTTTCTCATTGACACCATTGCCAGAGTCACAGTCTTTTCTTACCACCTTTCCTTCAAAATCCTCTTCGTTGACTTAAACTCCACACTGATAGCCACCCCTGTCCCCAACTCATTGGTCTTCAGCCTCCTTAAAACTTCCAGCCAATTTCAGCCATCTTCAAGCACAGATGCTCTTTGACTTTCATTATTGGGTAGAAACGTCTACTTGTGATAAACTATACAATGAACACCCCACCCTTCTTATTTAATCTCCTAACACCAACAACCCAGCTAGAATCTTCAATTTTTCCCAAGTCTTCTTACTCACATGCCTGTCTCTGGCTCAGATGAATACACACATTTATTCTAACTTCCTACAAGTTCCCACCTCTCTGCCTTAGTTTTAATGGCCTCTCTACAGGGCCTACCTCTGTTTACACAAATCTTAGATATGTTTCAAGATCAATGTAAATGCCATTGCTTCCATAAAGCCTTCTCCCATGTCATGGCTGTTGTGCAGTATACAGCTACACTTAGCTATTCGTTAAGTTATATTTGTGGATATAAATTGCTTTGTCTCTATAGCAAATGGTGATGAGATTGATAAATGAGGTGACATACATGACACTGATCATGAGATTCTGAAGGATGAAAATGGTGTCTCACTCTGTCTTCATCTTCATTCTTTACTCAAATGCCCAGATCTATTCTGACCCCATTTGAAATTGTAGCCCCTCCAGAGCAGACACCAATTCCCTTCGCCTGCTTTCCTTGACTTTCAGAGCACTTCTCACTTCTTACAACACATTACATAATATATTTTGTTATTGTATTTATTACTTATTTTTTCCTCACCTGAGTGTGAACTCAACAAGAACAAAACTTTTGTCTGTTTTGTTCACTGTTGTGTCCTAACTCCTAGACCAGTGCCCAGTAAGCCCTAGAACACACAGGAGCTGATTAATAAATATTGGAAATTGTTGATATTGTGGTTGTGGCATATCTAGTGTGTTTGAGACACAGAAAAGATCATTCGAGACACAGAAAAGATCATTTTTAGATCAAATTCCTCTATGTGACCAAATTATTTTATAGTCAAGAAATAGGGCAAATAATAATAATAGACAAAATAACAAATAGATTAATATATTTCATTCATATATGAGTAAAAATAAGTTACTATTACTATTTAAAAAAAGATCTCACAATGATTTACTTAATAATTATATGTACCTAGGAGTTCAAATGCTGATGTTTTTGGTTACAGTTTGATAAAAAATGCTGTGTAAATAACTGTTAAATAACTAACAAGTTAATTTTAACAAAAACAAAAGATTGAAAAGATATAACTAAGTCGTACTACTGATGTAATGTTGTGTTGACTTCTTCTTTGGTTTTGCAACAATTAATAATTTTAAAAAACACATTTCAGCTTTGAGGATATTATTTAAATATAGTAAAATATCCATATATAAATAAAAATGTGTACTTTTCAAACAGAAATGCCACATCTCACCTTACCATTTACACTCTGGTTTATTTATTTAAATTTAAAAATAAATAAATAAATATTCAAGAGTCACAGACGTCACTCAAATTCTGTTTCTTTGTCTTTAAAAATCATGGTGTTATCATCACTTATTTCACATCTGCTATTTAAACACAAGAATGACTAGTACCACAGGAGATGGATAAATTGCATATAGGCAGAGCTTCAATAATTCTGAGCATCTATGCATTGATTTTCAAAGCAAACACACATAGCTAAATGCATCTGTAACAGCGCCAACTTATCCTGGAAGTTCTCTGAATTAACACACATAGAATGCCTGTTTATTGAAAGATAAGTAATAAAAATGTGCTCATTTTAAGTTTTTACATATAAATGGGATTTTGTAGTATATAAATTATATGCATTATATAGTACATTTATTTTACATAGTTTCATATTTCAATTTAAATAAATAAATATTAAATAAATATGGTATTTTAAATATTTTATTTTACAATATTTTTAAAAATTCAAATATTTTACAATATATATTATTTATATAATGTATCATGCACTATTTTAAAACAGTATATAATATAACATATTGTATATGTAATACATATAATTAACATGTAAATAATTATGATTAATAAATAATAAGTGTGCATTCAAAAAGTATATATAGTTGTGTGTGTGTGTGTGTGGGTGTGTGTGTGTGTGTGTGTGTAAACTGAAAATCCCATAGTAATGTCAACAGGAATTTAGAATTTAGGTCAAAATAGGATTTCTTTTCAGGAGGGGTATTTTATCATTAGTGTTGTTCAGAATTGTTGGTGCACAAGAGCAGTAGACAGAAGAACTTTTTAGCTCGTGTTATTATTGTATTAGAATTTTCTATAGACAATGTTCACTCCTTTTTCTCTCTTGAAGGTTGAACACATCACATATTGCCTAAAGTTGATAAAAGTGAAGAACAATCTTTAAGGAATGCATTTCAATGCAGTGAGTTTTTTCTTTTTAAAGGTCCAGGGAAAGGGGTAAGAAGCAAGGCAACTATCTAATCAACTTAACCTCAGCTGTGCTATGAGACACATGGTCTGTCCTCACCCACCAAGAATGCCAGACTCACTGCCCCTTTGCCACCCTTTGTTGGACCATCACTCTTCTCTTAAGAGGGGTTCTCTGTGGACACAGACCCCTGGGTTCCTCAGGACATAGCTCTGGGCTTCTCTGCAGTAGTAGGGGCAGCCAGAGTTCTCAAGGTTTAAGGCTATATTAGGAAATATATGCGCCAGGGGAACAACAAACATGTTTGTTTCTTCCAGCACAGTCTGCTCTGCTTATCACAGACACCTCCCTTTCTTCAGCAGAAATCACAGCTCTGGGAGGAATGTTCCCTTTGGGTTTGGGAAGCTTTTACTCTATCTAAATGAGGTCTTGCCCTTGGTATTTGTGAAATCATTTCAAAAGAAATCATTTCTCTAAGGCCAACGAAGAGTCTTTAAATTATTTCTTTGAGACCAACAAAATACTCTTTAAAAAATATCAAAGGAGAACCGCCTTATAAAGGAGGCATTCCTGAAGGTGAACGCAATAAGCTTTACCCATCACTTATTTGCTGAAAGACCATCAGCAGATGTCATCACAATTCTCCTAACCAATCTTTCTTGCTGTTAATCACTGTGCTCTGGGTAGTGAGAGCTCTGTGCCATGGGGAAGATACAAGACAAGGAACATTTGAGTCAATGTCCTTGTTCTACTCATCATTTGCAATCCTTAGTACTCTATCAATGCTCTGAACCCATGGGACATGAGTATATGATCAGAAAAACTACCATGTTCCTCCCACCATGGCCCAGACTATCGGCTCTTCGGGGCTCATTCTTCTTAGTTCCTTTCACAAAATCAGGCACAGCTCATGACTTTTCTATGCACTTGCTCTTAATGAAAATTTCATAATTTTCTGCTAGTCACAGAACAGTGTATTTCAGTAATAAAATGTTCTTTCATATATAGTAGTTAAAAAGCTAAGTTTCATTTAAAGTTACAGATATCTCTTCTCCAGCTTGGGCCTGTTCCAGGAAGGGCCTTGCAGTAGGAAAATGTACAGTGGAATTCTTCTCTATTTCCCTACTTTATGTTTGTACCCTTCCTTCCCCAGCTAAGAACCAAAGCAATTGAGCCCTCCTCCAGAAATAGGAGAGAGAGAGATGTGAATCAAATAAGAAAAGGTCAGTACTCTGCATTCTTACTCTTCTGGATGCTTTTGTGGGATCTTTGGAGAATCCTCCACCATCATGAACTATCTCTCCTTGAAGTTCTTTTCTGGCTGATCAGGAAAAGATCATCCCTCAGACTGAGGATATCTACAGGAAAAACCTCCAGCCTCTGTCTGTGAAATCTTGCTCTCCAGGTGACCTCCTAGGTAGGACTGAAGACATCTCAGGCTAACACTGTCTCCTGCAACCCACATCTAGTCTTGATTAGGTTACCTCACACCTTTCTTTAGAATGTTGTTCATGAGACCTTTTGTCTTAAGGTCTTGGATAAAACAGAGACAGGGTTTCATTTTAATACTACAATAACAATTCAGTCCATAATTATCTGCTGATTTTTAATTTTCAAACTGCTTTTGAAAGCTAGCATGCATGAGGATTAGAGGGTCAATGAGGCAGCAAGGAGATATACTTGAAGGAGTTTTTTATTCTGTGACATTAGACGTAACCCTAGAGTAGGGGGCATTTGAGTTAAGAAGGTGCTAGGGGCCCCTGAGATGTCTTGTTTTTTTCTAACCAAAATGCTTAGAGGCAAATAAAATCTCTGTCTCCCTGCTGCTAAACATTGTGCTCAGGGTAATTTCATAGCCTGCCTTTTTAGGATCTATGAAGGTATTTTACCAGAAATGTAACAGAGAAAGTGTCAGAAGTACAGTCATGTGTTATTTAACAACAAGCATACGTCCTGAGAAATACATTTTTAGACAATTTCATTCTAGTTCTAGCATCACAGAGTGTACTAACACAAACCTATATGGTAAAGCCTATTGCTTCTAGGCTGGAAAGTGTGGGATGGAATTGAATACTGTAGGCAGTTATAACACAATACTAAGTATTTGCGTATATAAACAAAGGAAAGTGCAGTAAAAATAAGGTGCAGTATAAAAGAAAAACGGTACACCTGTAGGGTACCTACCATGAATGGAGCTTGCAGGACTGAGTAATTAGTCAGTGAGTGGTGAGGACAAGGGCATTACTGTACACTAGTGTAGATTTTGTGAACACTGTACACTTAGGCTACAATAAATTTATAAAAATATTTTTTCTTCAATAATAAATAAACATTAGCTTGTAACTTTTTAATTTAATTTAATTTTTTGATGTTGGAGTCTTACACGTTTCCCAGGCTGTAGTGCAGTGGCACACTCCCGGCCACCACAGCCTCAACCTGCTAGGCTTAGGCTATCCTTCTGCCTCAACCTTCTAAGTAGCAGTAACTATGCCACCACGCCCGGCTAGTTTTTTTGTGTGTGTGATTTATTGTAGAGACGAGGTCTCACCAAGTTGCCCAGCTTGGTCTCTAACCCCCGGACTCAGGCAATCCTCCTGCCTCAGCTTCCCAAAGTGCTGGGATTACAGACTGAGCCACCATGCCGAGACACAATTTTTTTACTTTATAAAATTTTTAATTCTTTAATGTTTTAAATCTTGTAATAACACTTAACTTAAAACACATTGTACAGTTGTACAAAGATATTTTATTTCTGATTTCCTTCTGTAAGTCTTTTTTTCTATATCTAGAATGTATTTATTTATTTCTTTACTTGAAAAATTTTGTTTAGCTGGACATGGTGGCACATGCCTGTATTGCCAGTTACTTGGAAGGCTGAGGTAGAAGGATCACCCGAGCCTAGCAGGTTGAGCCTGCAATGGCCATAAGCATGCCACTGCACTCTAGTCTGGGTGACAGAGTGAGACTCCGACTCAAAGGGAAAAAAAATTGCTAAAATCTAATACACAAACCCACACATTAGCCTAGGACTGCAGATGGTCAGGATTATCAGTATCATCATCTTCCACCGCCACATCTTGTTCCATTGGGAGATAGCCAGGGGCAATAACCTGCATATAGTTGTCATCTCATGTGTTAATGATGCCCTCTTTTTATATATATTTCTGGAGGACCTGCCTGAAGTTTTTTTATAGTTAAATTTTTTCAAATATAAGTAGGAATACACTCTAAAATAATAATAAAAAGTGCAGTACAGTAAATCATATATAATATATTCATTTATTATCATTATCAAACATTATGTATTGTACATAATTGTATGCGCCATACTTTTTTTTTTTTTTGAGTTGGAGTCTCACTCTGTCACCCAGACTGGAGTGCAATGGCCACTCTCAGCCACCGCAGCCTCAACCTGCTGGGCTCCGGTGATCCTTCCTAGTAGCTGGAACTACGGGCGCGCGCTACCACACCCAGCTAATTTTTTTTTTGATTTATTGTAGAGATGAGGTCTCGCCAGTTTGCCCAGGTGGGTCTTGAACCCACCGGCTCAGGCAATCCACTCACCTCGTCCTCCCAAAGCGCGGGATTACAGGCTGAGCCACCGAGTCCGGTTGTGCCATACTTTTATACGACTGGTATCATAAAAGGTTTGTTTACACCAGCATCACCACCAACACATGAGGATTGTATTCTCCTATGGCGTTACAGTGGTTATGATGTCACTAGGTGATAGGGATTTTTCAGCTCCATTATAATCTTATGGGACCATTGTTGTGTATCTGATCCTTCGTTGACTGAAATGTTATTATGCATTACATGACTATGTAAGTGATGGATTTATATTGGAAATAATTGATGCAGGGCAATTGCCAACAGAATTATGGGCAACTTGAAAGTCAATCAATCAGTTTAAATTAAATCATCCAGAATAATAAAACTAGTCATGACAATAAAGTGACTACCATGAGAAATTATTAATATTCTTAGGTGTTGAAGAAGTGCTTAGTGATAGAAAATGAACTATATGAGGATAAAGACACATTAATACAACTGAACCTTTTTCCTAGAAGCTTTTTTCTTCCTAGTGTGAGGGTTTGGTTATAAATCCCTCTATGGTCTAGAGATATCTGAATAATATCAAGGATGGTGGTACATACATATATTTTACTATATGGAGATTGCGTCCATGAGTCTAGAACATTTCCTATAACAGGGTTCTAGATCTTTTCAAATCATCCTGTGGTCTTTGGAAAGTCTTCAGCTGAAATAATGTCTTCTAGCATTCCTCTGGCGAGGGACCTGGCCAATATTTGCAAGACATACTGGCCAGTAAAGGATGGCTCTTTTGAAAGTGCATCTGAAAGTGTTCTAATCTTGTCTTATGCTGCACCTTTTATACTTTCACAAAATTATTTCATTTGACTCAAAAACTCTTATGGTATTAATATTAATATTCCAGATAAAAAACAAGGTCTATAAAAGTTATTTACCAAAATCACATCGTAAGTATCATAGAGGAGCATATTTGTCTCTCATTAATCACTTCAATTTTGTGATAAATCTATGGATTTTTGCGACTTTGAAACAACCAAATATCCCTGTGTCACAGATGAAAACATGCTAGATCACACAGTTTATAAGTAGTGAAAATCTTAACTCAATCCAAGGCTTCTTCTATAATACTATATTGCACTTGTGCATATTTTCCTTTCTCAAAATATATACATTTCTTCATTCAATTTTTATGTAACTTAAAAAATATACTTACTAAGAAATGCATACATGAGGCTGCCACTTACTCCTAATCTCTTCCCTCTTACTTCCTCATTTAAACATTCAGCAGCTTGAACTATAAAACAGAATGAATTAAAAATCCAGTGTAAGTACTTTTTGTTTATATCAATTTCAGTGCTGGCCCCCAAAATACAAACTAGTATCAACAGTTTGAAATTACTGTGTTAACATTTTCTGTTTCTAAACTAAGCTAAACATCAGACCAAACTGTATTGCAACACGTATTTGTTTTAACTCCAATAAAACTAAGATTATTATCCAAGGCATCTTAAACTTTCCCATAGTTTTTCATTTACTGAAGTAATGGAGTTCATGAAATATTTTGGTTTACAAATTTGAGTAGAAATAAAAATTTTACAATTTTTGCAACTCAAAACATTTTTTTCCTATGAAATTACTTTGCTCTGTGTCAGATACAAAAATCCTTGTGCTTCATCATGTAATCATTCAATTTTAGCTTACAATTTATAGCAATAGTCCCCCGGTGGAAATATATTATATTAAAAAGAAGCTTGTCATGAAATTGATTTTTTCTAATAATCAGATTTCATGAAAAAATAAAAATTAATCTCCTGCCAGTACTGTATTCTTGCACAGATAAATGAGAAAAATATAATTATTTACATTTTATTTACTATCTTATGATATGGTAACTAAAGTTCTTCTTAGAATACAGGTTTGTATTATCTACCCTTACTCATCTTCCCAGGGATCATTTAACTTTCTCCTGACATAAAATCATATTCTTGGAATGACAGCCTAAAAATTAGACTAATTGTCTTTGGACTAAACTTACTTCTACTTGGTTCTCATAGACATATGAGTGTAAGTGCATACTTCAATGTTAAAATGTTTACCAGAGCATCGTACATAATAGTAAAAACTTAAAACAAAATTAAATTTTAATAGGAGAGACTGATTAAGTAAATTATAATAGATCCTTAGAACAAAACATTAGTCACCGGTAAAATAACATACCTATAAAGGATTTTTTATGACCTGAGACTTTGCTCACGAAATGGAGTTGATTTTTAAAAGTTTATTATAACAAAGATACTATATGTTTTCATCTCCAAGACACACATTTCACCTCTTAACATTTCTAAAATGAGTGCATCTTGAAATCTACAGTGTTGTATGATTGTTGTAAGCCAGGTAAGGGTAGTGGCATTATTATGTTTGCCGGCACATTTTGGGCTTGGCTGCTGTTCCTGGTGGAATGATTGGATAACTGCCACTCCTCATTGTTTCAGTAAACTAACCATTTAAGGACAATTTTCAGAGGAAATACAAACCCTCATTATTCCCTAAAAATCTTACATAAAGTCATTTTTCTTATAGCACAAAATGTGCTAGCAACAAAGCTCATGTAATGTGAAAGATCGAATACTTTCCTCACTAAAATTGGAAGCAAGGCAAGGATGCTTATTCCCACCACTCCTATTTGAAATAGTAACAGAAGTAGTTGAAGCCAGAAAAAGAAGTAAAATTCCTACATATTGGAAATGAATAAATAGAACTGTCTTTATTTGCAGAAGACATGATTAATCTACGTAGAAATCCCAAAAAATCTCCAAAAAATAACCAGTCCCTAGAATTAATATGTGAGTAAAATGAGATCACAAAGTAACAAGGACAACTCATGAAAGTTAATTATGTTTCTACTAGCATAAATATTTGGAATAAAATATTGAAAATACAATACTATTTACAATAGCTCCCCCCAAAATAATTAGATATAAATCTAACAAAACATGCATAAAATCTACATACTGAGCAATGCAAAACACTAATAAAGGAAATTAAAGAAGACCTAAATAATTAGAAGACATATGCATTCATTGACTGGAAGATCCAGGATAGTTGACAAGTCTCAAATTTTGACTAAATTTGTGTGGAAAGACACAAGAGTTAGGATAGTGAAAACAATTTAAAATAATATTCATACTTTCCAGTTATAAGATTTACTCTAATAGTGAAATATCTAACCTGGTGAAAATATAAACATATAAGTCAATGAAATAGAATAGAGAATCCAGAAACAGATTCACACCAATATGTTCAATAAAATTTCAACCAATTTTTTAAAATTATGGTGAAAGAGTAGTCTTTTCAACAAATAGTGTTGGAGCAATTAATATTCATATGCAAAAAAACAGCCTCAACACAATTTTTATTCAAAAGTTAGCTCAAAATAAATCATAGAGAAATATAAAATGCAGAACTACAAAATTTTTCTACCTTTTTTCTGGGGTATATACTTTAAAAAATTAACAATATAGGTTTAGGCAAGTGATTCTTGTTTGTCCTGATGTTGCCAATGCAAATTTTCTCATTCGTGGATATGATATAATGAGATGGCTCACTGAGCTTGGAACTCCCTGAAGACAAATTTAGTTCTTATTACTCACACCTATCCTCCCACCAGATAATTCTTCAAGATACACACATCAGGAACAATCTGCAAAGCAATAATCAACTTGGAATTATTTCTGGCAACTGTAAATGTGTCATAGTTGGAGAATTACCCACTTTTTTTTTTTTTTAGAATTGTTATATTCGTTGGAAAACAGAATACAGCCTATGGCTGCTTCTTTTTAAAACTCTCACAAATTTTGGGATGTGATGAGACACCCAATATTTTAGAAAAGTATAACAATGCTAGTAGCAGATACGCAGTTGTTTTCTATCTCTGTCCCCTCATGCCGGTACATTTCCACATGTCAGCTCTCTAAAACCAAAGGCGATCCTCCTCTCTCTGAACTCCATCAGTAATGACTCCAGTAACAATAACTGTCAGAGGCTGGAATAGTAAACATTTTGTAGAAGCAAATGGTTTCCAAATGTGGACCTTCCCTCCATGAGCATGTCCCTCTTGAGCCTAATTCAGAAAGCCAGAGCAGATAAAAAACATTAAGCCCAAAGCATGAGACAGAATCAAGCAGCTAAAATCCGTGGCTGCTAACCACCATCCCATCTTCAATCACTTCTCTATTCCCAGTACTTGGTCTGTGATTCAGTATACATGAGTGACCCTATATCACTTTTCTGTGAATAGTATTTGCCTTGGGGACCATTTACAAAATCACTGGGTATCTAAGTACAACCTGGCCTAAGAGCAGGGGGTGGCTTGGTAGGAGTAAGTAGTTGATCCACATCCTTGACCTATAGATCTTCAGTCTAGAAGAAAATCTTTTAATTGTACTAAGGTAGTTTCACATTTTTGGAATGGCCACTGAATCTCTGAAAATTAACATTCTGAATAAATCAAGAGCTTCACCTCTATTTATTTATTGCCTTATGAAAACCCACAATATTGTGTAATAATCATAATAGGCAATATATACCACTGGATTTAAGAATCACATTTTCGAAAATTTTGAGAATGTGACAAATGAAAAAGGCAAAGACTTTGATACATTTAGAGTTGATTTTTTTGTGTATGATGATAGGTAAGAGTCCTGTTTCAATCTTCTGCACGTGGTTAGCCAGTTTTCCCAGCACCATTTGCTAAGTAGGTTCTCCTCTTCCCAGTGATGGTTTTTGGTAGCTTTGTCAAAAATGAAGTGGTTAAGAAATTGAGGTATTGCTTCTGGAATCTCTGTCTTCTTCCATTGGACTATATGCCTGTCCTTGTACCCAAACCAGGCTGTTTTGATTATTGTAGCCTTACAATAAAGTTTAATTTGGCAGTGTGATACCTCTTACTTTGTTTCTTTTGCTGAGGATTGTTTTGGCTATTCGTGGTCAATTATGTTTCCATATAAATTTCTGTATTGTTGTTTCCAGGTCTGAGAAGAATGATGCTGGTAATTTAATGTGTATTGCGTTAAATCCGTAGATTGCCTTGGGAAGGACGGACAGCTTAACAATGTTGATTCTTCATATCCATGAGCATGGAATATTTTTCCATTTATCTGTGTCATATTTGATTTCTTTAAGCAGTTTTTAGTAGTTTTCATTGTAAAAGTCTTTTACTTCTCTGGTTAGGGAGATGATAAGGTATTTCATTTTTCTTGTGGCGATTGTGAATGGGACTGTGCTTTCTAATGGGTTTCTGTTTGTTTATTGTTGTTGTATAGGAATGCAACTGTCTTTTCCACATTTATTTTATACCCTGAGACTCTGCCAAAGGCCTTTATCAGTGCAAGGAGACTTTTTTTTACAGATTCCCTTGTGTTTTCAAGGCATGAGATCATATCATCAACAAAGAGGGAGGGCTTAACTTCCTCTTTTGCTATTTAGATATTCCTGATTTCCCTCTTTCGTCTGATTGCTCTAGCTAGGACTCCCAAGACTAAATTTAAAATCTCAGACAGCCAAAACAATCCTTAGCAAAAGAAACAAAGCAGGAGGCATCACACTTCCAGACTTCAAACTTTACTATAAGGCTGATATTGGTATAAGAACAGGCACATAGACCAATGAAATAGGATAGAGATTCCAGAAGCAAAGCCTCAATTCCTCAACCAACTCATCTTTGACAAAGCCTCCAACAACAACCGCTGGGGAAAGGAGAACCTATTCAGTAAATGGTGCTGGGAAAACTGGCTGACCACATGCAGAGGATTGAAACAGGACCCCCTACCTATCACCATACACAAAATTAACTCCAAATGGATCAAAGACCTAAACGTAAAACCTCAAACTATAAGAATCTTAGAAAGCGCAGGAGACACCCTTATGGAAATTGGAACTGGGAACCAATTCCTATAAAGAACCCTAAAGGCCAATACCTTAAGAAATAAGAGAGACAATGGGACCTCATCAAATTAACAAGCATCTGCAAAGCAAAAGAAACCATCAAGAGAGCAGGCAGACAGCCCACAGAATGGGAAAAAATATTTGCCAACTGTATATCTGACAAAGGTCTAATATCTAGGATCTACAGGAAACTCAAAGTGCTGAAAGGAAAAAAACAAACAGCCCTTTAAAAAGTGGGCAAAAGACATAAATAGACACTTCTCAAAAGATGATATACAGGCAGCCAACAGACACATGAAAAAGTACTCAGCCTTACTCATCATCAGAGAAATGCAAATTAAAACCACATTGAGATACCACCTAACCCCAGTAAGAATGGCCATCATTAATAAAACAAACAACAACAGATGCTGGTGAGAATGTGGAGAAAAAGGAATGCTTCTACACTGCTGGTGGGAATGCAGACTAGTACAACCTCTTTGGAAGACAGTGTGGTGATTTCTGAAAGAACTAGACCTTCCATATGACCCAGCAATTCCCCTACTGGGAATATACCCGGAGGAACTCAAATTATTCTATGAAAAAGATACCTGTACATGTATGTTTATTGCAGCTCTATTCACAATAGCAAAAACGTGGAAGCAACCGTGTTGCCCATTGAAACTGGACTGGATAAAAAAAATGTGGTACATTTACAAAATGGAATATTATGCAGCCATAAAGAAGGACAAATATATGGACTTTGCAACAACTTGGATGGATTTGGAGTTGATCATAATCAGTGATTTATTGCAGAAACAAAGAACTGAGTTCCATATGTTCTCATTCACAAGATGACCTTGAACAATCATAATGCTATAAGAAAGTGATTGGCAGTTGTGGAAAACTCTCAGGGGAGGGGGGGTGGGATTGGTAGTTGAGGGAAACTGCTAGGGGAGGGAGGGGCATACCTCATCAACAAGGGTACCTGCATGATCAATGTTTATATATCTAACCCTGAATTGTACCCCACATCTTTAAAATAAAAAAAACCCCTCAGACTATGAGATTTTTAGAAAACACAGAAGACATATTTTTAGACATTGGAATAGGCAAACAATTCCTGATTAAACCCCAAAAGCCTATGACATAGGAGACAAAATAGACAAGTGAGACTTCATCAAACTGAAAAGCTTTTGCAAAGCAAAATAAACCTTCTAGATAGAGAGAGAAGACAGCCCACAGAATGGGAAAAAGTATTTGCCAACTCTTTGTCTGACAAAGGTCTAGCATCCAGTATCTACAAGGAACTCAAATGTGCCAAAAAGAGAAAAACAAATAGCCCTATAAAAAAGTAGGCAAAATACATAAATAGACACATCTTAAAAGAAGACATACAGCCAACAGATACATGAAAAAATGCTCAGCCTCACTAATTATCAAATAAATGCAAATCAAAACCCCACCGAGGCACTCCCTAACTCCAATCTGAATGGCCATGATTAATAACTCAAAAAACAACAAATGCTGGAGAGGATGCGGAGAAAGGGGAAAAATTCTACACTGTTGGTGAGAGTGTAAATTAGTAAAACCTCTGCAGAAAACAGTGTTCGATTTCTAAAAGATCTAACAATAGACCTTCCTTATGACCCAGCAATTCTCCAGGGAATATACTCAGAGGAATTAAAATCATTCTACAAAAAAGATACCCACACATGTATGTTTATTGCAGCACTATTCACAATAGCAAAAACATGGAACCAATTGTGCTACCTATCGAAAGTGGACTGGTTAAAAAAAAAATGTGGTACATACACAATGGAATATTTCAGAGTCATAGAGAAGGACAAAATTACGGCCTTCACAGCAACTTGGATAGATTTAGAGTCTATCATACTCATTGATATATCATAGAAATAAAAAACTGAATACCATATGTTCTCACTCATAAATGAATCTCGAACATTTATCATAAAACAAAGAGATTGGTATAGCAGGACACTGCCAGGGAGGGAGAGGGAGCACATAACATCACCAAGTTACCTGATTCTAAGTAAGCCCTGGCAAAGTGGGGGCCAATGGGAGGCCCAAACTTTATCTGTATGTAGACCACCTATGTACGCAGTCCTTACTTGTACATCCACATATCTAAAATAAAATTTTTTTAAAGTGATAAAAGCTTAAAAAAGAAAATGACAAAAGAGTCACATACCATGTCATTAAAGCACTCTCTAATGGGTGTATCTGCATTAAACTGAAACATCCTTTGACACAATAACAACATTTATTGCTGAGTAGTGAGATTATGATTTTTCTTTTTTATATTACAACCATGCACCACATATGATGTTTCAGTCAACCACAGACTGCATATATGAAGTTGATTCCATAAGATTACAATAACATATATTTACTGTACCATTTCTATATTTAGATACACAGATACTTAACAGTGTGTTTCAGCTGTGTATTCAGTACAGAAACATGCTGTACAGGTTACAATATACTAGGAGCAACAAGCTATACTATTTACCCTAGGTATATAGCAGGCTATTCCATCCAGGTTTGTCTAAGTAAACTCTATCATGATTGCACAATGACAGAATTGCCTACTGGTGCACTTCTCAGAATGTATCCCTGTCATTAAGTGATGCATGACTGTATTTATGTGTTCTCAATTATTTACCTGCATGTATACTTTTTAAAAACACAGAAAAGAAACACTCTAAAACATAACCATAATCTCTCCATTTTTGAATTAGATTGGATTTTTTATCTTTTAATATAGTAGAATCATTCTACTCTTCTCTAATTTAATATTGTCAATTAAGAATGTATTATTTTATAACAAAAATATATGCTCTTAAGTATTAAGATGAAGGATTTTTATTGGCATCTCGATGGAAGGGAAAACATTTTATTGTGTTAAATAATTTTTTTAAACCTCCCTGAAAGTTCTTCCTTTGGCACATTCTGGCTCAGTCTTCTGGGGACTCTTGTGTTCTGGGTTGCCTCCTTTCAACTTTCTCCTTATTTCCTAGGGAATTTTCTGGGTATTCCCTGCTGACAAAAAGCTTTCAGTGGAAACATGGGGCTGGCTCATGTTACAGAACTCAAAGGATTGTTTTAAAAAGCAAATAATTTCCAGTCTAACTGCACAGCTTCTGACCACCAGAGCAGCTGAATGAAGCTTGAGAAACTCAGGGGCATCCAAAGATGCTTACAATAAACAAAGTAAAACAGTGCACACTCTCCATCCAGGGGGCTCAAGACCCCATAGCAAACAGCTTCACTCCTGCAGCTGCTGGCTCTTTTCTATGAGAGCTGGGATAAGATGCAATGGGCCAGGACCTCCGAGTAATTTACACAGATGTCGGTCCTTTCACAGAGTCTGCTGTACATACACCATCTTCCAAGAACCCCCACCCCATACATCCCTTTGAAGAACTTGCTTTTACTCAAGACAAAATATCGAGATTCTTGCTGTTTAATTTTCACAGGAAGCCAAAGCAATGATAAATGAGAGCTCATCCATACATGTTTTTACTCTGTTACCTAAGAAACTATCTTCAAAACAGAAGTCCTCATAAATACTCTGGAGATGCATCAGACACTCTCCGGTGCTGCACGACACTGTGTATATTGTTTGGCAGGAGTTCATGGGGGAAGATAAACTAGCACATTTTGCCAGGATTCTATTACTCTTGACCTTGACCTTGGCTGGAGGCTGTTTCCAGTTACACTCCATCTTAAAGAAAGACAGCACCTACTTTTTCCTTAAGTTTCCTTTTTCCCTTCTTTTTCAGTTGCTCCGAGCATAACACTTCATTGAACGGAAGAAACGTGCTGGTTGCTGCTTCCTATCCTTAGAATGCTCATCTGAACACAAAAGCACAAATAATACCATGAAATCTTTAGGCAATGGAGGTTCACTTGTAGCAAGTACTTAATCTTTACACAGTATTTCTCACTATGTATACATTTTTCCCCTTGAGTGATGACCTCACTCATCAGCTCTCCCTCTGCAATATGAAGTTCCCCGGTTTCCAACCTGTGGTCTACTCAGCATTTTCCATTTCTTACTCCCATCTACTTAGGCTGTGATCACTTCAGATATTCTCCAGAAAAAATTTTTCCCACCGAGGTGGCACCGTAAAGTTCATTGCCCCTACTCATCGGACATAGCCCACAGCCAAGAGCTTCATCAGACACAGAGTTATACTATGTAGTAATTGTAACTGAAGCAGAATATATTTTAATTACAGTTTTGACAAGTTCAGGTTTAAAAGTGAAAATAATGACTAATATTTATGAAACAGTTACAACATGCTCTTTGCATATATTGTTTCATGGCATTTTTAAAGTAATCCAATATGGTAGGTATTATCCCAATTTTAATTATGAGAAAACAAAAGTTCGGTGAGAATAAGTAATTGACCTATGGGCAATTGAATGGTAACCAACAAAACAAGGTTTGAATACAGCTTATTTCATTTCAGTGTTTGGTTCCCCTCGACTCCACTCTGTTCCACTGTAACATGACATATCACTGAGAGATCTGGAACAGTCCAAAAAAATGGAAGATTATTATGAATAAAATATTCTCAAGCAATTGACTAATAGTTGAGATTTATTTAACTCATAGCAAAATACGAATCTCCAAGTTGTTAGAAATTATTTTAAAATAATAAGGCTCATTTTCTCATACAGGGACTCTATTGTTCCACTATATAGAGATATAAAAATCCAATCAATTCCAAAATATAGAGAAAATTGTTACATTTTTTGAGTGTTACTTTGCAGGCTTTTTAAAAAAGGTTCTAGGGAAAAAATTGAGAACATATTAATAGTGTCAAAAATAAAATAACTTATAATCCCACCACCTAGTAATAAAAGTTGCTTTTGTTTTCCTGTATATTGTTAGGTTTCATGTAGACATTCTCCATTATAGAGTGCTTTAATGACATGCCATATAACTCTTTTGTCATTGCCATTTTCCTCAATCACATTCTCAAAATTTTTGAAAACATGATTCTTAAATCCAGTAAGTATTGCATTTTATGAATAATCCATAATTTATTAAGCTACTGCTCTCTTTGTGGGCATTTGGATTTTTGCTATATTTTCATACGGTGCCCAAACAGGTACATAAATTGTTCTGCATATTTTTAATTATTTGTCAAGATACATATTTTTCTCCCCAGTGGAATAAGGCTAATAATCTAAAAAGATGAAAGTTTTATGTGAACAATGCAATTTGTCCTCCAAATAAACAATTTTAAACTTTCTTTGATGGCATATAAAAGCCTTTATTTAGCCAGGCATGGTGGTTCATGCCTGTAATTCCAGCAGTATGGGAGGTGGAGGCAAAAGGATTGTCTGAGCCCAGGGATTTGAGATCAGCCTGGGCAACATGGCGAGACCTTGTCACTTCAATAAATCAAAAATTAGCTGGATGTGGTGATGCACGCCTGTGGTTTCAGCTACTTGGAAGGCTAAAGCCAGAAAGATTGCCTAAACCCAGTAGGTAGAGGCTGCGGTGGCCATGAGCATGCCACTGAACTACAGCCTAGGCAACAGAGTGAGACTCTGGCTCAAAAAAAATAAAAAAAAATTTAAAAAGGCTTTATTTGCTCATGTGCTCACCAAGTAGCTTTAATCTTTATTAATATGACAGGCAAAGAATGGTATCTCTGATATTTTATAAATTTTCTGTGGCATTACATTTATTTCCATGTGTATTTTGAACATTTTAAAAATTGTTTTTTGTTTCCTGTTTTCTTTATTTGTCCATTACACATAAGAAACTTTTAAAATTTATTTCTAAGGATCCCTAAAATATTACGATATTAAGGTTAGTCTTTGTCACAAATATTTTTCTAAGTTTTTTGCCTCGGAGTTTTCATCTGCAATAAATATTGATGAAAATTATTTTGTGGTAAAATATATCAATTTTATTATAATTTATCTTGCTGTTAATTATTTGGTTGTCACTTTCTTTTTTGTTGTTTTTGTTTTGGATTTTTTGCATAAACAGGCTTATGTATTTCAAGATCAGGTATTTATTTACCTTTTTTTTGCTGGTTTCTCATAACTTCTTTTTTGTATTTAGTTTTATATTAATTTAAAATTAATAATGACATATGAAATAAGTTACACTATTAACTATATATTTTTTCCAAGCTATTTGCCATGTTTGTTATTCCTGGTGAATAAAATTTAATTTGAGGAAAGACATCTATAAAACTCAGTCCTCTCATCTAGGAACATAATGTGACTTTCCATTATTTTTCATTTTTAAATTTCTTATTAAAGTTTTATTGCATTCTTCATGTGTGCTTTGCACATTTTTGTCAAGTTGAATATTTTGTGAGTACTTTTATTGTTAATATTAATAGAATATTTTCCAAATTGTCTTCAAATTGATTTGTATATTTATGGGAAAACTATTGTTTTTGAATTTTTATATTGTTGCAATAACTTTATTTAAGCTACTACTAATTCCAATAAAATTTTAACTGATTATCTCCTGAATTTTGTTAATACTGTTTTTACCTATAAACCTAGATTGTTGTTGGTAAATGTGTATTCTCTCTAGAGTAGATTTCAGTATTTGCTTCCTATATTGTTTACCAAATTTTCAATTATTTTTTGTACTGTACTCTATGCCCTTCTGCTTCTAACACTTAACATAATTACATAAATACTATATTAACTTTATCTTGAATTATTAAAGTATAATACTATATTGGTCATTTTTAAAAGGATATGTGAGAGGCCTATTTTCTAAGCCTTGATGTATCATAGAGAAAAATTTCTGGTTTTGTGCTCGTCTATGACATGAACAAAAGCTTCTTTTCTTTTATAACTCTTTATTCAAAGTCTGTAAAACAGTAGCAGAAAGCTGGGTTAAGATTAGGCATTTCAAGGCTAGTCAGACGTAATAAAAATACTTAGTTGCACAGAAATGATGACAGGTTACTTTTTTATTTTTTATTTTTTATTTTTGAGTTGGAGTCTCACTCTGTCACCTAGACTGGAGTGCAGTGGCCGCTCCCGGCCACCGCAGACTCGACCTGCTGGGCTCCGGCGATCCTTCCGCCTCAGCCTTCCAAGTAGCTGGAACTACCACGCCCGGCTCATTTTTTTTTTTTTTTTTTGAATTATTGTAGAGATGAGGTCTCGCCAAGTTGCCCAGGTGGGTCTCGAACCGGCGGGCTCAGGCAATTCACTCACCTCAGCCTCCCAAGGCGCGGGATTACAGGCTGAGCCACCGAGCCCAGCTGACAAGTTATTTTTAATCAGGTAAATATATAATCTAGTATACTTATATGGTTGCTGCTGATGCATCAATTTTAAACATCAGGGCAGTGGTAGTACTGGGTAAGTCTTAGAATATCTGAATCTCCAGTTCTCTGGAGTTAAGATAATCTTAACTATTAAGTAAAGTGCTATGTTTTAATGTTATATATCCCATAGTTCAGTCATTATCAGTTGTATATAGCTTTAGATGTTGAAAAATTTGTTTATCTTTACGAGACTATAGAATTGTCACCTTCTGAATAAAAAGAGGTTCTATTAAAAATTCATGCTCGTGATACAGAGTAAACTTCTTGGTTTATTAACTTGTTTCTCCTGCCACATTTACATAAGGACAAGAAAATTAAGATCAGCAAATAAAACAGTGTCTGTTTCTCTCTTCACTCCACACTGCACCTCTGTAATGTTTTTCTGTTATGTAGGAAGGGTGGAGGAGAAGATAATAAGGATTATGGAAAGATATACACTAAGAAAACAAGAAATTTCATATCCTTAAAAGAAATGTCACTAAGTATTGACAGAAAAAAAACCTAAAGAGTGTCAAGTTCAAACTAGTACTAAAGGAGAGAAATCTATACAATCTCATTTGAATTTAATTCTACAGTAGTCTATATTATAAGATATTGAATTAAAGGAAAAATCTGGAATTAGAGCTACCCTTGATTTACAATAATTAAAGCTGAGTTGTAAAAGAATGGGATTGTGCCTTGATGTCTAGATATTAAAGCAGTCAAAACAATATAACATAAGAAAGTCCAAATTAGACTCAAGAATACAGAAGGCATTTTATAAATGATATAAAGTTGGAACTACATATTACTGAGGAAGGATAAAGGTCATAAATTGTGTTGCAAAGACTAGTAGGCAATTGGGAAAAAATTAAAGTAAACCTCTACTTCATTCAAATATCAAAATAAAGCCTATTAGATCAATGCAAATAGAACAATAGGTAGTATAAAGTATATCTATACAGAAAAAATATTAGAATGGTTAAGATGACTCTGAGCATGGCATTAATCCAAAATTAAGATGATTTCTTAAATCATTAAAAGCACCATAACAAACTCAGAAAACAAATGGTAAACAGAAGAACAAAAAAGAAAAATGTGCATCATAAGTGAGCAGACATTAAGCTGATAAATACAAAATATAAGCAACTTTTACAAAATCAAACATCAACAAATTGACCCAGGATAAATAGGAAAAATAATATAAACAAGAAATCATTGTATACTAACTAATAAACATACAAGAAAAATGCCAACCTCTTTAATAACAAAATGCATACAAATTTAAGTAACAATGAAACAGTATCATGTTAGACCTTTTAGACTGATAAAGATAATAAAGTTTGCCAACATTTGAAGATATGAGGAAAGCACTCTCCTATTGGCTACTTGTGGGAACAGAATAAAAATTATTATGATTTTTCTGAGTGGAAATTGGAAATATAAATGAAACAAATGTTCATGGCTTTTGATTCTGTACAACATAGAGTTCACTGTAAATTGTAAAATTTTTCATAATAATAAAACATAAGAAATAAACAAATGGTCACTAATAATAAGTTAAATAAATATTTTATAATACAATCACAAAATAGACAATCATAACCTATTAAAAATGAGGAAAATAAGTAGATAATATGCATATACTCACATGAAAAAATGTCCAAATTGTTTTGCTAATTTAAAGATAAAATTTTCACAATGATACTTTTTATGATTTCATTCTTAATTTTTACAAGCATTTATATTTTACAACTGCATTTACAGACTACTCTTTCTTCTTTTTAAAATCTCTATGTCTATCTTCCTGCATTGTAAATATCTTTAAAAATGCCAAAATTTAACTGTGATTATTGAGGGGTATATGATTTTGGTAGACTTTCAGCTCTAAACCATATATCCCTATATTTTAGAAATTTTTGCTATGGGAACGTTTTTTAACTTTAAAAATATCAAAATTTATAAAAAGAAATGACAAAAAATGTGGCAACATAAAAATGAATATATTTTATTTGTTAAGACAATATATCTTGGGTAATTAATTTTTTAAATGTATTGACATTTATAATTGCTACATCGTTGTGCCATAAACCATGGAAAATGATAATTAAGAACCAGCATCTATTTCTAACTCTTTCTACTTTGACTTACTTTTACTGTAGGAACTAAAACCTAAAATGATATTCCCAAACTCCCCGACAGGTAGGCTTACAGAAGTGATTTGGCTTTAACCATGTGGACTTATTTGTGCAAGATCTGTAGACTTCCAGGAATTCAAACTGTGCAAAGATAATGTTGATGATGGTGATGATGATGATGATAGTTTTCTGCAACAGAATCAGCAGATGTGCTAGTGATGAGTAGCTGCCTTCCTAAGAAATAACAGACAGGACTTTGGGCATCCATTTTGCCAATTCTGGAGCGGCAGCAATAGTTACAATTTCTCAGTTCAGCTACATAGCTCCCTGATAATAAAAGTGTCTCTGAATTTCTCTGGTTTTCCTCAAGTCATTCTGTTTCTTCAAACCTCCAAAGGATTATTCTAAGCTGAATATCCCCAGTGACTCTCCTTTTTCTTAAACTAGGTAGAATGGGTTCCCTGATCTGCATCCAAATTCTGATGGAAAGATATTGTTAAATAAACAAGAGATAGATGCATATTTTTTAAAAAATATAACATACATGGATGGAAATTTGCAAATATTGTGGAACACAGGGGCTCACGCCTGTGATTGCAGCACTTTGCGAGGCCAAGGAGGAATAATTGCTTAAGCCCAGGAGTTTAAGACCAGTCTGGGCAACATAGTGAAACCACGTCCTTATAAAAAACAAATAAATAAAAAAAATTAACGTGGTATGGTGGCATGCACCTGTAGTCCTAGCCACTGGGGAGGCTGAGGTGGGAGAATTGTCTGAGTCCAGGAGTTTGAGGCTGTGGTGAGCCATGATCATGCCACTGAACTCTAGCCTGGGTGACAGAGATCCGCCTCCAAAAAAAAAAAAAAGGAAGAAAGAAAAAAATTAGCAAATATGAATCTTTAGTAATACATTCCTATTATTTAATAAAGGATATATGATTGAGCCACTGCTGCCAACCTTTATTGATGTCTCAGAATTATTAGGTTGGTGCAAAAGTAATTGTGGTTTATGGGTGTGAATTTTAAATCATAACTGGGTTCAAACACATCTCTATTATTTAAAATAGGCACTGTTACAATCAACACATTTTTGCCAATGAGAAATAAGTTTGTTTATTCCTGTAGTGTAAAAATCCATGCTTTGGGATTCAATGAATTCTCTTGGAAAGCATTTTCTGTATCCTGCTGGTTGTGGGAGCATTGTTCCTGCAAAAAGTTGTTGAGATGCTTGAAGGAGTGGTAGTTGGTTGACAAGAGGTCAGTTGAATATGGTGAATGAGGCAAAACTTCATAGCCCAGTTCATTTAACTTTTGAAGCATTGGTTGTGTAACTTGCTGTCGAGCATTGTTGTGGAGAAGAATTGGGCCCTTTCTGTTGACCAATGCTGGCTGCAGTTGCAGTTTTTGGTGCATCACATCAATTTGCTGAGCATACTTCTCAGATGTAATTGTTTCACCAAGATTCAGAAAGCTGTAGTGGATCAGACCAGCAGCAGACCACCAAACAGTGACCATGACCTTTTTTTGGTGCAAATTTGGCTTTGGGAAGTGTTTTGGAGCTTCTTCTATGCCCAACCACTGAGCTGGCCACTGCCAGTTGTCATATACACTTATCATCACACATCACAATCCGATCGAGAAATGATTCGTTGTTGCATAGAATAAAAGAAGACAATACTTTGAAACGATGATTGTTTTGAATTTTCGGTCAGCTCACAAGACACACACTTATCAAGCTTTTTCATGTTTCCAATTTGCTTCAAATGCCAAACACCTGAAGAATGGTTGATGCTGAGTTCTTCGGCAACTTCTCTTGTAGTTGTAAGAGGATCAGCTTCAATGATTGTTCTCAGTTGGTCGTCGTCAACTTCCCATTGGCGGCCACTACACTCCTCATCTTCCAGGCTCTCGTCTCCTTTGCAAAACTTCTTGAATCACCTCTGTACTGTACATTTGTTAGCAGTTCCTGGGCAATGCATTGTTGATGTTGCAAGTTGTCTCCCTACTTTACAAACCTTTTTGAATTCAAATAAGAAAATTGAAAGCCCAGCACATTGGGAGGCCAAGGCAGGAGGATTGCCTGAGCTCAGGTGTTCAAGACCTGTGTGGGCAACTTGATAAGACCTCATCTCTACAATAAATCAAAAAATAAGCCTTGCATGGCGGCACATGCCTGTGGTTCCAGCTACTTGGAAAGCTGAGGCAGAAGGATCACTTGAGCCCAGTAGGTCAAGGCTGTGGTAGCCGTGAGCATTCCACTGCACTCCAGTCTGGGCAACAGAGTGAGACTCTGACTCAAAAAAAAGAAAAGAAAAGAAAAGAAAATTGCTGGAATTTTCTTTTTGTCTAATTTCCATAGTTTAAAATAAATATAAAATAAAACAGCAATTAATAAGTCATTAGCAAAAGAAAAAAAGCAAGAAATGCACATTAAGATGATCTATATAACAGGACCACATTTATTTAAGAATGTATTCCAATATCTGGTGGTAAATATCAACAATGTTAAAGTCACAATTACTTTTGCCAAACTACATCAATATTCTGGGATTTTTTTGAAAGATATGCATTAACCTTTGAATATACAACCATACCTAACTTTTTTCAAAGTTTTAAAGTTTTAACTGTAATACAAACTTTTCCATTATATCTGTGATAGTGCTCTGTGATTGGTGATTTTTGATGTTACTATTGTAATTGTTTTGGGGGCACCATGAATTAAGTCTGTATAAGACTGAGAATTTAATAAATGTAGTATGGTTGTGTGTGCTCTGACTGCTTCAGCAACAGGTTGTACTTCCATGTCTTTTCCTCTCCTCAGGCCTTCTTCTTCCCTAAGACACAACAATATTCAAGTTAATAACCCTGCAATGGCTTCTAAGTGTTCAAGTGAAAGGAAAAGCTGCACATATTTTACTTTGTCAAAAGCTAGAAATAATTAAACTTAGTGAGGAAGTCATGATGAAAGCTGAAACAGGCCAAAAGCTAGGCCTTCTGTGCCAAATAGTCAGCCAAGTTGTAAATGCAAACAAAAAGTTTTTGAAGGAAAATTAAAAGTGCTACTCCAGTGAACAAGTGAATGATAAGAAAGCAAAACAGTTTTATTACTAACATGGTGAAAAAATTTAAGTGGTCTGGATAGAAGATCAAACCAGCCACAACAATCTCTTAAGCCAAAGCCTAATCCAGAGCAAGGCTCTAAATGTCTTCAATTCTGTGAAAGCTGAGAGAGGTGAGTAAGCTGCAGGAGAAAATTCAGAAGCTAGCAGAGGTTGGTTTTTGAGGTTAAAGGAGTGGCGCAAGGCTTGTAAAACTACCTATTTGGTACCACGCTCACTGTTTGGGTGATGGGTTCACTAGAAGCCCAAACCTCACTTACCCTCATGTAATGTACCCATATAACAAAACTGCACATGTACTCCTTGAATATAATTTTTTTAAAAAGAGCTCATTTCTTTAACAGCAAAGTACAATGTGAAACAGCAAGTGCTGGTATACAAACGGCAGCAAGTTATCCAGATCTAGTTAAGATAATTGTAAAGGTGGCCAGACTGAATAACAGATTTTCCCTGTAAATGAAGCAACCTTACAGTCGAGGAATATGCCTGAAATGTAACTAATATAACTTTCAAAACTAGAGAGGAGTAGTCAATGCTTGCCTTCAAAGCTTCAAAAGACAGGTCAACTGTCTTGTTAGGGGCTAATGCAACTGGTGACTTTAAGGTGAAGCCAATACTCACAGTTCGAAAAATCTTAGATCCTTTATGTTAAATCTACTCTTCCTGTGCTCTACAAATGGAACAACAAAGCCTAGGTGACAGCACATCTGTCTATAGCATGGTGTACTGAATATGCTAAGCCCACTATTGAGATTTACTGCTCAGAGAAAAACATTCATTTCAAAATATTACTGCTCCATGACAGTGCACCTGGTCACTCAGGAGATGTACAAGAAGATCACTGCTATATTCATACCTGCTAACACAGCATCCCTTCTGCAGTTCACGGATCAAGGATTTAATTTTGACTTTCAAGTCTTATTATTTAAGAAATATGTTTCATAAGGCTATGGCTGCCATAGATAATGATTCTACTGATGATTTGAACAAAAGAAATTGAAAACCCTTTGTAAGAACATTTGTGATCCATGGGAGGAGGTCAAAGTATCAACATTAACAGGGTTTGAAAAAAGTCGATTCTGACTCCTATGAATGATTTTGAGGGACTTGAGATTTTAGTGGAGGAAATAACTGCAGGTACACTAGAAATAGCAAGAGAACTCAAGTTAGAAATAGAACCTAAAGATATGAGTGAATTACCACAATCTTATGACAAAATTTTAATAGATAAGGAGCTACATCTTATGTATGAGCAAGGAAAATGGTTACTTGAGTTGGAATCTACACCTTGTGAGGATTTTATTGAAATGACAACAAAGAATACATAATATTACATAAGATTTGTTGATAAAGCCATGGCAGAATTTGAGAGCACTGGCCCTAAATTTGAAAGAGGTTCTATTATGGATAAAATACTATCAAACAGCCTCACCTGCTACAGATAATTCTTTTGTGAAAGGAAGATCAATGTAACAAACTTCACTTTTATCTTATTTTCAGAAATTGCCACAGTCAGTCCAGCAGGCACAAACATCGAGGCAAGACTCCCTACCAACAAAAAGGTTAAGACTCACTGAAGGCTGAGATGATCACTAGCACTTTTTAGCAATAAAGTATTTTTAAATTAGGGTATGTACCTTGTTTTTTTAGACACAATTCTATTGCACATTTAATAGACTGCAGTACAGTATAAATATAACTTTTATATGAACCAGGAAACCAAATAATTCGTGCAAGTTGATGTACCGTGATATTGACTTTATTGTGGTGGTCTGAAACCAAACATCAATATCTCCAAGGTAAGTCTATATTAAAGTCTTCATGGCTTATGCAACTACAGAACAGCTACATATTGGAAAGCATATTCTGAACTATCCATAAATTGTATTATCTTGTGTGGTACCCTAGACTTTGTATTCAGATGCATGATTTATTGCTTAAAGAACTGGAAAAAATAGTTGTGGTAACTTTTTAAAAAATTTATAGCACTAGTTTATAATATATACTATTATCAGCAAAGTATTGGCAAATGAAGATTAACAAACCTAAAGTAGATATTTGATTATCTGGGGACTCTCACCATGTAAACATTTTTGGATTCAATAGTAAATCATTAGGCAAATACAGTAAGATGCAGGGGAATGTGTGACAGGGCCTCCTGTTCCTTCACTTCCAATAGTGAA
Source organism: Tarsius wallacei (assembly GCA_963574415.1). NCBI lineage: Eukaryota > Metazoa > Chordata > Mammalia > Primates > Tarsiidae > Tarsius > Tarsius wallacei. The sequence continues at coordinate 2,635 of CAUYQG010075064.1, read as the reverse complement.
ATGAAAAAGGACTCCACTCACCCCGCCTCCAAAGTGGTCATTTCTAAATTTGATGCTAGGAAATTCTGACATGTCTTACAATCATAAAGGAAGTCATATTGAGGGATGAAGTCAAACTACTCAGTCTTCCTCAATTTAGGTTCTTCTTTGGAATCACAAAACAAAGAAAATTATACATGTGGATGTTGTTTTCTCTCAAGAGTGGTAGTAAATAGTACTATTATAGATGCATAGAATTTAATTAATTTCATGCAATAGCTACCTTAGGGCATTAGGGCTAAATTCTCTGGTGACCCAGTTGAGAAAGTCTTCATCACGAATGGGATAATAGTACCCACTGTTATTATTCTGTATTTCTTCTCATGAAACATTTTACATTTTCTTTTTATTTAAGGTAATTAGAGGTGGGGGTTTTCTGAAACTTGCAGCTGAAAGCAATTTAACTTATATACCCCTTACCATGAGACATAGTGAGTTTTAGTTCACCTCTCTATTTCCTTGTTGATGAACATGTGGCAGCTAATGTAAAGACAATGCGCATTTATTGTTAGCAAAAAAAAGTTTGTTATCTGTAAAGTTATAAATCATGGCTCTCCTCTAAGTTTCTTTTGGGATGGTGATAATTTGTTAGTTTCATTAAGACTCTGAAGTATCAAAACATTTTATTCATTATTTGGAAAAACAAAACTAGCTTGTCCTAAGTCCTGTTAGTTTGAATAAGCTTTTAGCACTTAATGATTTAAGAACTAGTAATGAGGACAATTCAGTCCCAACAATTGCTGTCTGTTGACAACATAAGTGTAAACATGATCTCAATTCATGCATTTGCTGACAGTCCTTCAGAAGCTTAAGGACATGGTTGACAAGTATTTATCAAGCATGGGCAATTTGCCTAAGGTGGCCATAACCTTGGAGGAAAAACAGAGACATTATTTTTTCAGCAAAATTCTGTGCTTGCCTTGCTCTGATGATAAGTCACAAGCTATTCTTTGTAGACTGGCCCAGGAATGGGTTAAAGAGTTGGATGGGTTTTGTTACAAAGATGTTTTAAAAGATGAAAACAACTAATAATTAATTGCACACATGCTGTTTTCATTTTTACTGAGACAGCTGTAAAATGGTTTCATTTATATATTCACACTTTATTTTAAATAATTCCTTAAAAAAATCTGGAGCTATGCTTAAGGAAGGGTCTTGTTTTATTTTCTTTTAAAGATTTCATTGTTGCAGTCTTTCTTTTCTCTGTCTCTGTCTCTGTCTCTGTCTCTCTCTCTCTCTCTCTGTCAAAGTAGAATCTGAAGTGCCATTTCAATGTATAATACAAATAAAAAGGTCACACTGATTGAAGTAGATGTATAACCACAGATCCTCACCCTCTTGTTTCCATCCTCTGCTTTCTAATGGTACCTGAGTAGAAACACAGTATCCCAGGGAATAAGCAAAAGCCTATGCACACTCACAAAATATGCAGTTAATGTAAACCCTCTTTAACTTCAATTTGTTGGTTGCAATATGAGTGCAATTTCTAGCTAAAGAATATTGGTGTAAATAGTAGCTTCCAAGTTATCCATGTGGACTTTTGGTAGCATTGCTAAGAGCATCGGGATATGGGCAACACATCTATCGATTATGCTACTTATCCCCTCTAACAATCTATTCTCTGATCTGTAAAATAAAAATAGTATCACAAAGATGCATCCATTTATTAAGTAAAATTTTTAGCATGCCTAATAGGTTATGACACCATGCTATATGGTGAGCACTGAGCAAGTTGTCTCTCCATACAATTGTTTTGAAGATGAAATGGCATAATATGCATAGAATATTGTCTAACAGAATACCAGAACCAAAGAAGAAACTTGATGAGAGTTGTTAAACCCAAGTTACAAATATAAGAACCTATGCTTTTGAGTGAATACCTAGAAAAGAGGAATTAGGAGGCTTCTGTGGCAGCTAAGTTGATGAGATCATGGAACTAACCCTCAGTGTTACTTAAAATGATCATCACTTTGATTTAATATTGTCAAGAGGCTACTAAGTGAAAAAGGGGGGGGAAGCATAGATATTACAAACAAAAAATCTGTCTTTATTCACAGATGACATGAATATTTATGTAGAGAATTCTATTAAATACACAAAAATAAGATATTGGAATGAGTAAGTTAGTAAGGTTAAAGAGTACATGATCAATATATAAAATCTATTGTATTTCTGTGTACAAGAACTGAGCAATCAAATATTGAAGCAAAATATCATTAAAATATGAAATACATGTTCATAACTTGAAAACTGAATGTTGTTAACATATCAATTTTCCCCAAATGAATCTATAGATTCAATGCAATTCCAATTAAACATGTAACAAAATTTTTGTTTGTTTTAATAGAAATGAACAAGCTAATTCTAAAACTCAAATAGAAATACAAAGGACCCACAGAGGCAAAACAACTTTTTAACACTCATTAAACTGACAAGCTTCTGCAAAGCGAAAGATACCATCAAGAGAGCAGGGAGACAGCCCACAGACTGGGAAAAAATATTTGCCAACTCCATATACTAGTTCTTATGGCATGGGCTTTTGGGGTTTTTAACCACTCATTCTCTTGACAATGTCCTTAGCAGAGCATATATTTTT